>BJCN01002034.1:1204-21686 GCA_018326445.1 Flaveria brownii | reverse complement strand
ATTCTCATAAATAAATATAACAAGAGAGATTAAGGGAGTTAAGGGCAAACTATGATAGAAAACCGTTTCGCCTTGCATGTATCGTAGCTGAAACAACACATGTTAGGTGACTTTGGTTATCGAAATTAATTATATGTTGTTAGGTTATTGAAATATTGAGGAATTAATCTATAGTATATATAAAACATATGAGAGAGGTATTTTAAGATACTATAAAATTAAGAACATTTACTATATTCAATGCATAAGATACAACCACTTTTAAGGGTAAAATAGTATTTATAACATTAATTTACACATTACCCCTTATAATTAGTTACATAATAACCTTACACTTATTAATATTTACATAAAATTTTATATTATCTACCCATACACTAAAAAAACTTAATATGTTTTAAGATTTTAGCTCTATCTTTTAATCTATCACATTAAAAAACGTTTTGAGACTACAACTTAACCTGTTTTTTATTTTAAAACATTTTGGTGTAAATTTTTTGCTGAAACGATCTGAATTTTGTGAGGTACAAAAACTTAATGCGTATATACAAGTCGTCATGCAGAACTCATTTATTTGGTGTTTTAAATTTTAGCTTAGAAAAAACATAATAAACGTTTATAAAACTACTACAATAATAACAAAATACTAAATAAACGTGTCAAATGTAAAATGTCGTCCCGCTGTATTGCGCGTACACCCTTCTATTTCTTTTAAAAGTATGAAAATGATCCCGCCAAAGAAATGAATTCAAGATAAATGCGCCAATAGACAATTGTTAGGAAAAATAAAAACCTGCGGTAAATTTAGAGAACAAAGATTTTAAACAACCCACTACTATCAAATATTGATAATTACATGTAAGTGTGCGACTAGGTTAATTGCATTATAACTTATAACTTACCATTTTTAATACTGATTACATGTAAGTGTGGCTCTGGTTAATTGTACGATGAATTACCATTTTTAATGTGGTGAAAACTCTAACTAAGTTGCTAGTACTAATACAAATGAAACAAGCTTAAGGAAAGAGTTGAAATAATAATAAAAAACCCAAGATTGCAAGGTTTTATAAATCCAAAGCTTAATGCTGACAAACAAGCTTCAAAAGATGTTGCATTTGTAATAATAATCATTAATGTTTTCTATGTTATTATAGAAACTAAAACATATATCTCAAATAGTTATTATTAGTCCTTATCAATTGTATCAACTTATTTTGATTTGCGTCACCAGTCTGTTTAAATGATTACGTTTACATTTTCTTATTTATGCGCATATCTCTTTCTATATCGGTTGAATCATCTAAACTTCAGTATTCTTTTACCTCCAGGCTTACGTCAGTAATAACGTGCAAGAGTTGCTGGTTGAGCTGCTTACATTCTTTATAAAAGGGTATTTGTGCTGAGATTCTAATAAATACCATAAATTTGGATTAAACATTAGGTAATAAATACCATAAATTTGGATTAAACATTAGGTTCGGAGCCATTGTCTAAATGAACCAATGTACACGAGTATACATAAAGACAAACATAATGATTAACCCTAATGAGCTTAATTTCGGTTGTCTTAACCGTAACGGGTCTAACCATATATTACACACATCATTTATTAGATTTGTTTCTAAAATAACATATTCTGTTTAGTTATATAATTGATCAACTTCATGTTTAATCACTATTATTCAGAGGAAAAGTGGAGCGCGACAAAATAAAGAAAACTAATAAACCTTTCATCAAGAAGAAATGAAGGTCGATTGCAGATTTGCAGATACATGATTATATTGTAAGTGTTTGCCATGTTAGACAACAGTTTCAGCATATTCACGTGGCATGTAACCAAGTGGAGCAAAAGACTTGGCCAACATCTATTGCTTCTTTTGATACATGTTTAAGGGCAAGTTGGGTACAAATATGTAGTTTTTAAGTGCATGTTAAAACATGTTAGGACGGTCCAACCCGTGTTTTTGTTCAAAGTAATTATTCTAAACATGAATACATACACTCTATTATCACAATAATACATTTTTAAATACTATACATGCTTCATAAATTATATCCAATCCGAACACTCTTGTTGCATGTGTAACTCTATGCACATTAAAAAGCGAAGATCTTGATGCAACAAGGAAGTAAAGAAAGTGGTGATTATGAACACATATAAGATTTTACCTTTTGTATCATATGATATTAGATAAAGAAGCAAAGAAAGGGATGATTATGAACACATATAAGATTTTTTACCTTTTGTATCATATGATGGTTAGATACTGTCAATAAATTAGAGGTGGTGGAAATAATATGAAAATCAAAGAGTTCAAAAAGGGCAATGCTATTTATCAACTTCTTAAAAATAGTTTATTTAATGTGCTATACACCCGTCTAGCTTGTGAAATTTGTTTGTATAACATAAAGTATACACGTATATATAAGAGGAATACGTTTGTATACATGTGCTATATGTCCGTATCATTAGGGGATATATGTTTAACCAACCCAAAAAACCAAAGACTTTGATTGTTATTATATATTTTTTTATTCTATCACCGACACAACTTTATAAAATTGATTGAGAACATGTTTTGTGATCGTATATATTATTTTTGGTTTATATTTCTAAGCTTAGACTAGAATACTTACGGAAATTCAAATTAAACAAAACTGATTAATACTCAAATAAATTTATAATCCTGATTGTAAAACGGTGCACATTCAACTAAAAATTATAGATTCTAATAATCTATGTACAAAAATAATAACTTTATAACTAGATAGTGTGCATTCGCACGTAAAGAAAATCTAAACGCGTTTCCGTTTTGTGTTATTTAAAAGCTTAAAGATGCCAACACAAACCGTTTAACAAACACTCTTTTCAAAAAGCTTTTTATTTTGAAGCTCTCGTAAACCCTAGTTTCTTTTTGACCTGAAGACGATGAGGATGAGCTAGTTTAACAGAGACTTGTAATTGCTGACAAATATGAATAATCACATTACACCATTATCATCCTTCAGATTGCTGGTTTGTTTATATCAATATCCTCTGTTTTTCTGCTGTTAAACTGCCATATGATGCACTGATTTTAGTTTTCAGTAACTATTAGCTTAACCTTAGTTTAAGAGTTAATTGTTGATGTCGAATCCCTAATCATCTTGAGTTTGAAGAACACTATGCTTCATATCTATACTCGCATCATATTATCTCTTAATCGTATGCATTATCATCAATTGGGAGTTGGGGTTGAAGGTACTAGAATGGAAATAAACATGCCATATTTGCTTAATTAGGTGAAATTAATTAGTTTCCAGAACTTAATCAAGTTATTGTGGATTATCATTTTATAGAAAGCTCAATGTGGTGGTTGTATCTTTGACTTTCTTTGAATGATTCAGGTATGGAATTTGTTTCCTTTGCTCATGGATTTTAGCTCTTAATTCCCAAATTTAACTGCCAGTTTTGTAATCTTTACACTGTTTTACAAATTAAACAAGAAAAGGGAAGTAAATGGAAACTGATCTATAGAGTTCTTCGAAGCGTATATGTGAAAATGTTTAGATTTTGGACTTCTGAGGTCAGAGAAACTGGCTTTCAACTTCAAAATCAAATCACATAGCGAATTTTGTTGAAGTTTGATGAGTACATCCAAGTTAATGACAACTAATTACATGCAATTATTCAAATTCTTTACCTCATGATTACACGATGATATACCCCAATTACATTGTGATCTTAGTTTAAAGGTATTCATCTTCTTGTGTGATGTTGAAGTCTCATAAACCTTATTGTTGCTATAAAGTAAGATTTGTGTGTAGGTGTTAACCTTGTTAGTTTACTTATTTGTATTTACTCGCATTGGTTAATTTACTTATATTGGTCCGCCTCACAACATTTTCCATTATTGTAGAAAGATTGTAGCCTTGAAGAGAGATAATGTTTACTCACTCGGCGATGACACACCAACAATCAAATTTCATGTGTTGAGAAATTAGGATTTTGGGAAGAGGCACTTGAAGCCTAGGAAGCAAGTCAAATCCGGATAACTAGGTAACCTAGTTATCTCATTGGTGAGTTTTTTTATAGAAATATATTTATTATACTTAGAGGATATGTTTGTGGTCATTTTTGTGAACCTTTTTATAAAATAGTTTGAGGCATTCTTTAAAAGCTTATCTATATACATAATAAAAGGATATAATGATATATAGATGGCTAAATAGTTGCCCAAAGCTTGATTTATGATTAATCATAACATTAACATTGTTAACCTGATAATATCAACACCTCTCTTTAAGTCAAAGCATTTATATCACATATGCGCAACATGTCACATATAGGGTTTTGGTCATTGCTTATATTAGTTGATATCCTGTTATGACTTATGACACTAGATAACATGCCTACACCATAATTCTTATTATTTTCATAGATTCCCACCCAAGATAATTCGATAATTTTTTTTGAACATCCACTATGAGGACACGGTGCATGGCTTGCATCTAAACATTTGTTAACTGTTATGACTATGATTAGAGTACACAAACCCATTTTTAGGTGTTCTCTTTAGATATCTTAGTATATGAGTCATATCACCTAAGTGACTAGTTCTGAGAGAGGAGTCAGAGGACACTGATTGGTTAATAACACTAAATAAGGAAACAATATTATGGTGTTTGCAACTCTAAGATAATTTAACTTATCCACTAATCTAGGATAGGAGTATGTGGAGACGTTGGATTAAGGTGACATCTAGGCGTAAAGGTGTCTTATATGGTCTTATCTAGTATCCACTACATGTTGGTATATAATTGCTTGTATGTTGTTGTGCATCTTGCGCTTGTTAAGTGATCATCTCTGAGTGCGCTTATTGGAGCCACGGGTCTTGCTGGAAGCAACCACTCTATCCCCGACCCTATCTGTAACCTTGCTATGGACGAGATATACTGGGTATGGTTCTGATAGTGTAAGACCTTGAAGATCTTTACTTCAAAACTCTTTTTGAATAAAAAATTAGGTGCAAAATTTATTCTGATCATCATCCGTTCTCCATTTCATTCCAAAATACTTAATAATTATGTGCAATTCAGGTAGGATAAAGGTTTCAAGGCTTCAGGAAAAAGAGTAGACCAGAATTGAGAACATGTTTGTACCATAATGGGACATGCCTTGAGTGACTCTTGATTCACAAATTTAGAGGTTGCTTCATATACACCTACGGTCTACCTAGGGAAACATCCTTGATATTGAGCTAATGTATAGTCCAATATGGCAAATTAAGCTACAATAAGATGGAAATATCATCTTGGAAACTAGACTAATGTTCCTTTATAATGCTCATTGTATGTTTGAGAGTAGCCCGATGATAACTTTCTCAAATAAGTGAATGAAAAACAATTGAAAATAGTAAAATAGGCTGATTGAATTTTAAGAGGTCAATCGCCACTCCCGTTAACTTATTTTGGCTAGGTAAGCCGTTATCCCAACTTTTCAATATCAAGCTTAAAATCAATTATAATGATCTCGACTTCTCTCCGTGTTTCTTAATAACTACTAAAGATAACACCTATCTAATTAATAACAAAACAATATCTAATCTTATCTAACAACAAACCTATAAGGGAACTATCTTGGGTTCAAATGATAAACTGAAGAAACCAAGTCTAATCATTACTCATGCCCAGCTGTCCTCAAGGCTTAGCTTCAAAAGTTTACCTTATTTAATTTGATTCCAGAATCCCATGTGTAGTCGTCATCACAATGAACGTCTAGTCAATCATATTGAAGACATTCAGTGTCAAACTTCTATTGAAGGCGAGATTAACAACCCCATTACGCTTTGCATGCCTATGGGCTAATCCCAAGACCTCTACTACCCTTTAATGAACTAATGTTATCCAGATATCTTATATGCTTCACACTGTGAGTGCTCACAAGACTGTTGTTGCTGTTCATATTGATCTTCTAATAATTCTTGTAGGGTTTTAATGTAAGTAAGTTGAGGTTTAGGTTTCTCTAAATCACCTATTTTTGATTGCCTACTCCAGTTATCTGAAGAAAGTTTGTCATCCTTCTTTTTTCTTCCAAGTTGAAAAAGCTTTCTTGTTAAAGTGGTGTATATTACTCGTGACTTTTAAAATCATTTGGGGTACAACTTATTACTATATCACATTGAAAACACCTAAGTCTTAAGCGTCTGGTTTTTCTTTATAGCTATTGTGTTTAGTGTAATGCCTATTTTGATTACTTTTTTACACCTTAATGTGATTGTAGTTTGATGATTAATAGATTTACTGCATGTTCGGAAAGGATTAAGTGATCGATCATTCAAATTTTATGTGCCATATTGGCTATCTGTACTCCGTCTTACAATTTAAACATGAAAAAAGAAACTATACAGAAATTGATTTAGAAATATGCTAAAGTTCTCTTAGAAGTTTTTACTTCTGAGCTTGGTAAAACTAGCTTTCAAATTCAAAATTAATCTGTTTTTTGAATCTTTCTTAAGCTTGATGGCTACATTAAAGTTGATCACATTCTTTCGTGTTCTTGTAGAGTGATTGTAATCATGAAGAGAGATGCGCATTCACTCAACGGTGTGGAAAATCTTGAAAACTAGACAATTTACTTTTCCCTTTGGTAACTTTTTATCAGAATTTCTTTATTCTATTTTCAAGTATATCTTGTTGATGCTCTTTGGTAATCATGTTTCTCCACATATGGTGATTTATCTTATCCTTTTTGTGCAAAAGGTGGACGTGTTAGATTATATAATAGACCAATAGTTGATGTTTTGCTTTTGAATAGATAACTGCAGTTATACTAATATATTTCTTTTGTTCAGATAATAGTCCATATCCTATGAGTTATTTTGATTTATTTATTTATTAGTAATCTTGTCATAAATGCTCATTTGAGTTTGTAATATTAGGCTAGGGGTATAAACACGCCCAAACATATAACATAAGATATTTGATTTGACTTTTTACAGTCCTGAATAGCTCTTTTTTTCTGTTCGCTAAAATGTCCTGTCTTTGTATTTGTGAAATCTTCAAAAGTTCAAATATAATGATTTCAGAAATGCTCTGAAATTGCACATTTATAATTATTGAGTTTCAATTTGAAGTTTACTTTCCTGATTATATCATTCATTTTTTCCTTCCAATTTCTTGGTCTCCACAATAATAAAAAAATATATAAGTTGCATTTAGTCTTATATTTATATTTTTGAATAATAAGTTTAGTCATAAATGCTTATATATGTATGCATGTATATTGGGGTGTGTGTGTGTATATAATTATATATTATTTGCAATGATGTGTTATCTTTAAAAGAAGTTTGTTGCATTAAATGCGCCAATAAAACTTACTTTCTATTGTAATAATCTTATAAGAATTTCATACCATGTTGTTAGACTAGGTATGCTTGTGTGCGTATACTGAAATAATATTTGTAATGTTTTGTAGGATAAAAATAAAATTTAGTTGCCGTGGTGCAATCCTGATTCCTTGAAAACATCTATTATATAGTGCACACCTTGCTTTAAAATCCTAGATCCGCCACTCGTTGCATTTAGCTTGCACATCATGGTAGATGTATTAAGCTTGACTTTTTACAATCTTTAAGTGCTCCTTCTTTGAACTTATGTAATTATGAATTTGTTTATAACTAATTTGGCATTTATTACCCTAGTAAATTACATAATCCAAGATCCAAAATTCTATTTAAACCACAAGTTCTAGCACTTTTGACCACAAGTTCTATCCTTCCTAGCATATAAGATTTCTCTATATTTCCCTTTCTGATTTCTTGCTATTGAGTTTGCAAAAATGTCAAGTAACACCATTTATAAAGAGAGAATTGAAAGGATGGTGGTGTCACCAAACACTCACATGCTTCAAATAGCACGGTTCCTTGTACCGACGCTTTCCATGGGGGGCCGGCCCTCAAGTCGCCCTTCTAAACCCACCTCCACCATTTCCTCCCTCCCTGCACAGCTTCAACAAGTCAAATTTAGAGGATGGGTGGATCCAAAACCGGAATGGCAAGATTGGGTTGATAGCATGAAACCCGCGCATAGTCCCGCGTGGAAGAGAGTTGGAATTCATGATGCTATTATGAATTCTCTCTTAATTTTCCCCAAAAACAAGAGCCTGGTTCTCTGGTTTGCTGAGAAATGGTCACCGAAGACCAACACATTTATCCTCCCATGGGGGGAGATAACCATCACTCTAGAAGACATGATGGTTTTAGGAGGTTTTTCCGTTTTGGGAGGTCCTGCCATCTGTCATGTCGAGCGTCCCCAGGAGTCTTACGCTTTATCTAAATTAAATAAAGCGTACTTAAAATTAGTTAGATCTTGTTCTAAAAAGGCCTCATTCAAAGCATGGATGGAAAAGTTCAAGGGTAGAAATAAAACTCATGAACACGAGGCATTTTTAGCACTATGGTTGTCGAAATATTTATTCGCATCCGTAAAAGACACAATTTCACCTGAAACTTTTAAGCTAGCTATTCTGTTGTCTAGAGGGCAGAGAATTGCTATGGCGCCTGCTGTCCTAGCAACTTTGTATAGGGACCTGCACATTTTACAGAATGCTATATTAGATGTGCAAGAAGGAGTTAATGAAATTGTTTTGCAGGAAGTATTTTCCCCTATGTATTTTATCCAGGTTTGGGTTTGGGAAAGGTTTCCATGTTTGAGACCTCATGATTTCTGCAACACTAGCGATGATGAAACTAGATTGGCTCGATGGGCTGGGCTGAATAATGAGGGTACAGATTTTAGTACCTTAGAATTTGGTACAAGGAAGGAACTTTTTGTGTGGCGGCCTTATGTAAAGAACACTAATCATTTCCTTGCCCACAAAGTTTACAATGAAAATGGGTCGTCTAGAAGAATAGATAATGAAAAAGTGGAATCATTTGCTAGGTGTTTGAGAGTGTGTAAATTAGTTGGTTTAAACATTAATCAACATTACTTCCCACATCGTGTTTGCAGGCAATTTGGGTATAGTCAGGATATTCCAACTGATATTTTACTACTTGTAGACGATGAAGATGCTTGGGTTGACTATTCTACATCGCTGGGGACTGGAAATGTATACATTCCATCAAGAGAGTTTAAAGGGCATGTGACTGTAAGGTATGAGGAATGGTGGGAGAAGGGGGCCGTCTCACCTGCGGGCCCACGGGTCCCACCTCCACCAAAAAGACGACGTAGAAGGATAAGGGCAGATTAGTTTCTATATAGTAAACCTGCAGGCCTCTATTAGTTAAATAAAGTTGATCAAGTAATATTATGTGGTGTGTTCTTGCTTATCTTTTTTATAGTTAGTAATAATTATGTTGTTATAGAAGGCCGAATATTATGTTTTTGATTATCTCTTGTGTTTTTCAATCTTTTCTTATTACCTGACCATTTCAGATACCATATTAGATCCTTTTTGCATTTGGTTTCTTTGTGTTTGCATACAAATGGTTTCCAGAAGCTTGTTGTATTGATTAGAGAAACGATGCACATATATGATACAACATCCGCAGACTGTAATTACCAAACCCTAAGGTGCAATTAACATAAATCGATGGATCCGAGCTTTGTGAATTTAGTCAACCAAAGATTAAACACTACAATTACTCAAAAAAAAAGACACCACCAGATTACCATTATGACTGCCTTATTTCTTTACATGGGAAATAAAAGTAAACATAAATGCTTATTTTCAGGATGTGCAATTGTGCATTAACTGTTTTGTCATTCTCATTCATAAACTATGATGGTACATTGGTACTTTATGGCTGGTGGAATTTTATGTTCGACACTCAAACATAAGAGAAAATCCTGAAATTAATCATTTTTTGCGTGTTATACTTATATAGTCATGTTAGACACAAATCACTTATTTAGCAATGGGATACATAACTTTCCTTTACTCGTGTATTGGACTTTTTTCCGTCAATAATGACTTGAAACTAAGGTGATACGTGACACCATATCGCGTATAGATTTGCATATGTAATGTTATTCACATATGTATAATTATTCATGTATAGAATGAATATTTTAGGTATAGGCAAGTAAATGTAGATACGTACCAAAAATTTGCGTATCTCATGGTTATATGCGTGAAATTGTTGTGACATGACCATAATTGAAAAGTGCCTACTTTTGTGATTTTCTTCAAATATAATATATGGATTTCTTTTTGTTGTCATTCATCTTTCTCATTCTGATGAGCAGGGACGTGTATGGAATTTTAAGAGCTTGTTTGATATTTAGAACTTTGGTACCAAAGACTACAGTGGACTCAACAGGGGCAAATGGCATATCAAATTAAGGTTTCTGCGAATCAGGAATTTGGGTTCGCCTGGGAAAGTAAGTTCACTTTAGTGTTTAATCTCTTAAATGCCATCATAACAGATTTGGGGGAAAAAATATAAAAAATAGAATTTGATAATAGTCCTAACGATAATAAAGTGGAGACATTTATGACTAAATAAATGTTTGTATTAAATTAAGAGATTTAAATTCTAGAAATTAAAATATTTAAGAAAATAGAAATAAAAGTATATAAATTACAATTGCATTACATGGATGTTCCTCTTGTATGCTCATATTTTGGATCTCATTTCTAACTATCACAAATTACACCTTTGGTCTCGTACTCTCGTTTGATTGGGTTTGGTCCTTCACACTAATTGACTAAAAAGTAAATGTTAAAATGATGTAAATTACAAGTCTACCCTTTTTATTCAAGTGTCAAAGGTTTTAGAAAGATATTACTAACAAATCAAGTCTAGATTCATTTTGTTAAATATAATCTGTTTGGAACTTTTTTTCCCCTAAAATCGTTTCGTGCATTTACTTTTTAAATTTATTGTGTCTTCTGAAAAATAACAAGATGAACTGAAATTTACTGAACTTTTGACTTTCGAGTATCAGCGCTTTTAATTCTTGATAACATCTACTTTAGGTCCCGGGTTCGACCCCGGGCCTCAACCAGTTTTTCCCCGCTCTCCAGCGGGATACACTGGGTATGTTTGTTTGTTTGTTTATATTGTATCTGTTCAATAAGTGTTTGACTTAGTCACATTTATTTCTCCGTGTCACTTAATTGGGGCTATCTTATCAGCACTAAAAATGTGAATTCTAGGAGTGATAGGAGGAAGGAGATGGCCATTAGATTTAGTAAGAAATATTTATTAGCTTTGTTGTTGTTATAACATTGTGAGAATATAGTTATTTAAGTTGAAGTTATCTTTCGTTAGTGTTTATCTTATCTATGATTCTAGAATGTGACACGTCACCTCATTGCACGACATATCTACTTTGTCCTGTTGTTACCCATCATAGTTCATGTAGTCGTTATAGAAAGATATCGTGTATCTATCTACATCCGGAATCATGTAACCGATATAATGGTAAAATCTATGGTTTTGAAAACCGGATATCGGGAATCAACCTCTTCACCTGTGTAGCATGCATCCACCAACTGCTTGGAGTTGAACATATTATATATACTATTGACGGCGGTGAACATAACCATCATCAAAATCGTTCATGACCATTGGATCTGGCTCAAATCAAATCCTGACCCGTTAACGTTGTCGGTTACCATGAAAAAGGGGATGGTTTCTCGCCTACACTCCCCATTAGATACTGTTTTGTTCTATCTTATGCGAGTGATACCAATCGGGCACACTTGAAAAAAAGGAATCATCAGTTACTAATACAACTGAATCAAAGGAAATGAAGTCTTTTTTTGTTTTCTTTTTGGTTTCCTTACTCGCCAAATTATTTCCTATTTTCTTTTTATTTTCTTTTTATTCTTTTTATTATTATTTTTTCTTTTCCTTCGACGAATTTCAGCAATGACCAATGGCCCCCTAGCTGAATAGGCGTAAGAAAGATACTTGAAAAAAGGCAAGGTGCGCCTTGGATTGAACTCGATGAATTGCGTTTTGCCAGGTAGTCTTCATCTCCCTGATAACCTTCTTATACATCCTTCTTATTTGAAAGTCAAGATGTGTAAAGTGAGAGAAGAGAAAAAGGTTTTCGCAAAGTTAGGAATTAGGATTGGAGCCCTTCACAACCGAGCTCAGTCGGAGTTCTTCCGGTACTCTGACGATGATATCATTGTAGACGAAGTTTGTTGAAGATTTCAATTTAGCGACTTACCCTTTTCACCAAATCTATTGCAAAGTAGCAACCATCGTTTCTCTCGCAATATTTGACTTTCACGAGACCGAATATCTTGTATGCGATTCAACAAGTGTGCATATATATATGCATGCACCAAAATCCTCTAATAGTAATGCATCAAACGCATATTAAAGGGACTACATGCTTAGGTCCTTACTTGCATAAGTGCATCGTGGCCCTTTGTCTACCCTAATCTCTTATCGGATGTAGGTTAGGCAAGTTGTCTGACCACCGTAGGTCCACTTCTAGTTACTACATATACTTGGGGGATAATCTTTTGTTATGGTCTTCTAAATGTCAAACAACCATATCTCGATCTAGTGTTAAAGCCTAATACCTCGGGGTGGCAAATGTGGTCTTTGAAATATGATGATTGAGTAATCTTCTTCACTAACTTGGTTGTCCTCCTCAACATACATCACTTGTTATTGTGATAATCCGAGTGCAATATACATGACGAGCAATCCTGTACAACATCAATGAATCAAGCATATCGAAATCAACATACATTTTGTCTGAGAGAAAGTTTGCTAAGGTCAAGTTCGAATCTTACATGCTCCTTCTCACTATCAAATAGTCCACATCTTCACGAAAGGGTTGTCTCTTGTCCTCTTTAAAGACTTTAGATCCGGTCTAAGTTTACTTTGAGATGATAACCACAATTATCAAAAAGCTTGAAGGGGAACTTAAGATTGGGGGCGAAAGTTATACCAAAATGATGGAGGGAAAACATATTCAAGGAACTATTTGGGAGATTGATGGAGAGAAATTGTTAAAAGTTCCACAGTGTTATTTATCGTTGAGTGGAGACCCGACTACAGGAATACTCTTCATCTCCACTCAAAAGCTTGCTTTCTACAGCGTACGATACATGAAATTGTGTTCATCAATCAGGGTTTCATTCGGAACCCTTATAAGGTAACTCTAACACCTTTGGTAATGCCATTTTGTGCCAAACATTGTAAGTCATGCATGTTCGCGTAAATGAATAGTCATGACATGTATTAAATTAGATGGCGTGACCATTTTATATTTCTATATCAGACTAACTTCCGTTACTACCTACTTAAAGTCATTTAACGCAACCTCAATCTTGCGTATCTGTGGTTTTATGCTTGTATGCTATAGATTTTTCCTTACATTGTATTGTGTGTGATATTTCGGGAAACCAAACTGTATGCTATAGATTTTTCCTTACATTGAGCGAGTTGGATATCTGCAAAAGTCTGCCCATTGGATTTGATCAATAGATTCTGAGGTATATTTTCATGACGGTTTATGTTACTATCTGCCAATTATGTGAACTATTCTATTACTGTTATTGCATCATGTGATTGTATTAAAATTTCTTCACTAATATCAGGGAATTTAAAGAGAATAGCATACAGGAACGACCAAGAATTCATGGGAATATGCCACTAAAAGGTTTCTGTCACAACGGTTACAGCTCTACACCACCCACTATGGACAATTCAAAGCAATTTCTCTCGTGGAGCTTGTGGATGTTGGGTCAATTGTTCTTCTAGTTGGAGTGATAAAGATGGGGGCTCATAATCTGATATGTATCCAGGTTTTTTTCGAGTGAATAGTATACTATAGTACTATAAATCATTATGCACATTATTTTATCATCATTTATGTAATTTGCTTTATAGTAACCGACAACTCAGACTATTGAATTTCTGTTGTATTTAATTTAATTCAAGGTTTTGCTAATTGAATTTCGATCGGGGTAGTTTTTTTTAAATTTACTACTGATGTTTTGGGTTTTTAATGCAGCCTTTGTTCCAATATAATTTTTTTATTCCTTGATTTATGCTAAAGCATGTCGTTAGTAGAAATACAGCCAATCATGTAAGTTATTGCATTGATGATATACTGGAATGATAATTATGATTTTTCTAAGTGAAATGGCCTCCTAGACATTTTTATCAGCTATTAATCTATTAAATGCTCAGTGAGATTTAAAAGCCTGCTTGTGCTGATATGGATATAGGGTTTACTAATAGCTATTACAAGATATTCACGTCCTTACACTATAATCTTTGTCTTACCTTTTATAAGTTCCATTTACCAAATAGGCTACTCTTTTAAGGAAAAAGACTGCCATTGATGGATCTTCCCATTTGACTTTTGGTTTCAGTTTTGCGTGAAACCAAATAATGTATTAGTTCTTTTTGTTTATGTGTTTCCTAACTCAATGTTATAGTTCTTTCTGTTTGTATTCTTGGTTGATCGAATCCAATTATAGTAGCAGGCCCTTGGTGTTGGAGTATTAAATTAAATGGTAATGGTCAGCGGCATGCTTGGATCTTCAATGTTGAATTGGATGTTGTTGGAGCTTGATCTCGGATGTTTTTGTGGTGAAAAAAACACAAAATCTCCTTCAACATGTCCAAAATTTGCAGGTGTGGAAGTTGGATTTGAAACCCTAGAGTTATCTTTAAATAATGCCAAAAGCCCAAAAATTCGGGAGCTGTTGGAGGCCATCGTACAACACGCTGGACAGTGTGCTGCTCTGTTCGCTAATAGGAGAGCGTAGTGCGCTGGGTCATCTGGGTGTTCTGCATTACGCTAGTTAAGACATCCAAATTATGATCTTTAAGCTTTAAACACCTGCAACACAAACATGACACTAAGTAACCTTGTTTTCTGTTCACAAATATATAAAAACACGAAGTTAACTATGTTTAACACCAAAGAAATAACACCCAATCAGGTTGCACGAAGGAAGAGTGGCGGAGAAGAGGGAATGCAATTAATTGAACTGGTGAAATATGAGATCGAAAGAACTCTCGATGAAGGTAATTTTGGGAAAGTTAAATACGCTAAAAACATCCAAATTGGATATTATTTGACGTCGAGATCCTTGGGAAATTCTCAATTTCTCAGGAGGTCTGATTTCATAACTGTTATTTGTGATCAAACTTTTTTCATCCAGGTCGGTTATGAACTTTGATCGTTTGCTTGCTTGTGTGTGCTCTTTTATGATGAAATTCACGTGTTTTCTCTATAATGGCGATTTGATTAAATTTAGTTTTTTGTATAAGCTCTACAGTTTTGCTCTTTGTTTTTTGGGATATAGGTTGGGTTTTTGCAGGTGATATTATGTTGATCTGACATTTGTGTTGCTGTTACCTGCAAACAGATGGGCCTTTTCCTGCAAACAGATGATGTTGATCTGACACGTGTGTTGCTGTTACCTGATGTTATTATGCATATGGATGCTGGATTTTGTTTTTTTAAGCTGGTGATTTAGATCATTACTGCTGCTATTAGCTATCCAGATATGTTGTACATGGTTGCTGAAATTGACTTCTGGTTGACTTTTGTTCTTGGATTCTTATCTGATCATGATGATAATTTGAGTTTCTTAGAGCAAGCTTTGATTTGATCTCCTGCAATTTGTTGTATTTGATCTTTACTGTTGGTTATCAAATTGGTCCATGGTTCCTATCATGTGGAGTTATTTTGGTGTGTTCATTGGCTTCCTAATGTTCAAAAGAAGTGTTTTTGTTGCTGTCATTACTATGTGGATGTATCTAGTCTGTACATTTTATGATATTATAAGGCTAAGATGCCATATAGGATTGATTATCACTGGTAGTATAGTTGTCAATAGCGAATAGCGGTAAATAGCGACAAGGCACCTATATGCTACGTAGCGAATATCGGTAAATAGCGACCGCTATTTCGTGTTTAGCGATTAAGTAGGATAATATGTAAGAATGTTTTACATTCAATAAATAAGCATGTTTAGCAATAAAGTAGTAGAAAACTAAGCAAACACCCCCAAAATAACTAAAACACTATTACTAATCATCTAAATCTCATATTTACCAAAAAAAAAAATTAAAAATAAATTAAAAATAAAAAAAATAATAAAAAAAATCAGAAAATCCGCTATGCAGGCGCTATCTGCAAATAGCGACCACTGCACGCATCGCTACATAGCGCGCTATAGCGGGCGCTATAGCCGCTATTGATAACAGGGACTGGTAGATGTTACTGGTGTTTTGTCATATAGTTATTTTAGTCTGTGGCTGCTACTACTTTGCCCTTATGTTCATAACTTCATAAGTGTGTATCCTGAGAACTCTGTTTGGTGTTTTGTCATGTAAAAAGAAAAAGTAAATTTTATATCATTTGATTCGTATGGTTTACACGAGCAAGTTAAGGAAACGACATCAAATTGCAATGCTTATATTATTGAATTTGATATGTTTGCAAAAACCTCTTTTTTCGCTTTTGACATTGTAAACTTTTTTCTTTCTTTGTGTGCTATGTTATGCTGTTTAAATTCCTAATTTGTTGTTTCATTCCATTACATTGAAATAGCCGACCAGCTGAAGGGTACAACACTAGTTGGTTATGGTTGAGCAGTGGTTCAAACCGAAAACCCTGTTAAGGTAGTCCCTCTTTTAGCTTTGTTATATGTTTTATATATTTTATTGTGAATTAATTGTTATTTAATGTTTCTTTTCTTTTTTTTAAATTCCATTTTTTAATATATTTGTTATGTGTGAAATTTTACATCGACTATAATAAATAATGCCGTCCGGTCCTTTAACATAGTTTTCGACCGGTCTGATTTTGGATTTTAAAAACATTTCTCTTTCATTTTGTTTTCTTAATTAAACCTTCTTGAATCGTCTTATATCTAGCCGCAAAAATCATGGCAAACCAATTTTGACTTGTCAAAAGATATAGTTGAAAAGTGATTATGTCTGAAATATGTCAAAATTAATAGTATTTAAAGTCAAGAAACTATATCTGCAAATCAAACTTGTATTCAAATATAGATTTCTTAGGTGTGAAGAACTCAAGTTTGACTTTTTGGTTGATTTTTACTAATTTCAGTTAAATTGACTTTTATACCATAAGCACAGTTGGACTTCTTGGTTTCAAACATCAATTGGGCTTGTTAGAAACTATTATATGCACTGCTTGCAGCTTCAAGTTCTTTAATGGCAGATGCAGGTCATGCAGTGGAACTGCAAATAAGAGGTACATATAAATCCTTTTTTAAACCGTTAGATTTTCAAACTGATCATTCAACATACCCAGTAGATCCCACTCATAGTAACGTATTTGTAGGGTCTGGTATTCAAATTGATTATAAGTTCATAAATTAACTTCTTTTTCTATAAATCTTGGCAGCTAAAGATGAAATCACCAATGAAGCATCAAGTTCTACCAATACAATGCAGAGTCCAGAAACCAAACACTACATATGGTGGTTGCGAGTGGCGGTTTATATTATCTTTCTCTTAGCCGGTCAAGCAACCGCCACCCTTCTAGGAGGACTTTACTACGACAAAGGTGGCAACAGTAAATGGATGGCTACTTTTGTCCAATCAGCTGGTTTCCCAATCTTGATCCCCATCCTACTTTTCACCCCATCATCCACTGCCACCGCCACAACACCGCCACGCGCCACCACCCTCTTCCTCCTTTACTTATTTTTCGGCCTACTTTTAACAGGCGATAACTTGATGTATTCATACGGTCTCCTATACCTTCCTGTCTCAACATACTCCTTACTTTGTGCAACACAGTTAGCCTTCAACGCGCTCTTTTCATTTCTATTCAACTCACAAAAATTCACATCTTTGATTATCAATTCTCTATTTCTCCTGACGATTTCCGCCTCGCTTGTTGCAGTGAATTCAGACTCGGATAACTCATCAAACATTCCCAAAGGGAAATACATAATCGGGTTCTCCTGCACATTAGGTGCATCAGCTGCATACTCTTTGTATCTTTCACTTTTGCAGGTATCATTTGAAAAGGTAATCAAAAGTGAAAACTTTAGAGTTGTGCTAGATATGCAGATATACCCTTCAATGGTGGCGGCCTGCGGTTCATTGGTGGGACTTTTCGCTAGCGGCGAATGGAACGGGTTGAAAATGGAGATGAGGGGTTATGAAAAGGGGTCTGTATCCTACATAATGACACTTTTATGGACTGCGATCGCATGGCAAATATGTTCTGTTGGGATTTTGGGATTAATATTTCAAGTGTCGTCTCTTTTTACAAATGTGATTAGTACATTGGGGCTGCCTATTGTTCCTGTTCTTGCGGTTATATTTTTCGGAGATAAGATGGATGGCGTGAAGGCGATCGCGTTGCTTGTTGCCATTTGGGGCTCGGTTTCGTATGTGTATCAACATTACCTTGATGACTTGAAACTCAAGGCGCAAAAGAGGTTACTTGTAAGTGTCAATGATGGTTGTGATAATGCTTAAACACCCTTCATTATTTCTTATTTCATTTTTATTATTTTTAATTTTTTTTATGCTATGAACGAACTATATACCATCAAACTTGATTGTTAGGCGGTTTTTGTATTCAAGAAGTGTAATTTTTAAACAAAAACATGTCCCCTAAGGGGACATCAAAAAGATTGAGGATTCAAGTCTTGTAAGGATACAAGTTGTAGTGTATTTATCCTAAAAATATATAATAATTGTTATTAAAAAGGCATGAAAATATTTTGTTCTTTTTTTATGTACTTGTTTTCTTTTATCTCTGTTTTAAGTTGATTTTATTTTAATAAGGCTGGTCAACTACTTATGTTTGGGGTTCTACAAATGGTTGTAAAGCAATAATGCTGGAGGTGTAAGTGAGTTGAAAAACTCTTGCTTCTTATCTTGAATCGATTTATGAGTGTTTAGTTAATGTTAAAGTAGAAGATTTGCAACTCCTACAAAATAGGACATCTATTCTATTGTAAATAGGAGATTATCAATGAGAATGAGATTAGATTTGTTTCTACTTTCATGGTATCACAACCTATCTCATCCATCTTTTCACAACCAACCTCTCAACCAGGCCTCCAACAACCCGCCACTAGCCTCAATCCGCCGCCTACACCGACCTCTAGCCAACCTGATAATATTCAAGCCAATACAACAACCATTACTCCTTGTTATAGTGCCACCCGATGCTACAACTCTTTTCCAATTCACCCATTGTACTTCTCGTTAGTTCATACTAAGAGCATTTTTCATCTCTATCTTTATAATTACACTAAAATCATTACTTTTTCTCTCTCATTTTCAATTAAATAATACTTTTATACATTTTATCATTATTTTTTTCTCCCTTCTACTCACAACCACTTTCAAAAAATATTAAAAAATTAATAGAGATGAACAGTGTTTTATCAAATATAAAGATAAACAATAACATGTTCTCTATCCTCCACTCATAATAATTTAAAACCATTCTCTATAATATAAAAAACATACTCATAAATATATAAAAGATGGGATGTGAATGCTCTAAGCCCTCTTTCAATTGGGAAATCAAGATAAGTTTTATCTTGTTTTTACATTTTCTTAATGTTATTGAGGCTAGTCTATTGTTTTCAGTGGCGGAGCTTGAACATCCCCGCAGGGGGGGCGGGGCGAAAATAATTTTTTTAGGGGGGGCGAACTCGAGATTTATATAAAAATTTACACTATCGGATAAAAAATGTACACTAACGGGCTAAAATTTAACACTACTGACGAAAAATATAGAGGGGCACCCTCCCCCGGCCCTCACTATCCTCTGCCATTGATTGCTTTACGTAGAGTTGAAAACTCTTGCTTCTTATCGTGTATTGATTTATGGGGATTTTAGTAAAATGTTTAGTAAGATAGTTAGAGCGACTCATCCTATATGGATAGAAAAATTTGAAGTTTATGGATCGGGATAAACCTTTTTATCACTTTACATACCTTGAGTTGCAAGTACTAATGTCAATCACAATTGACATGATTTTTTTAATAATAAAAAGTTGTAGGGTATGATAAATTTATTATTTTAATTAGTAAGTGAAGGTTTAGTTTAATTCAAAATTTTGTAACTTTACAAAGCAATGTATTCATATTGAAATAAGTATCTAGAGGTGATCTAGGACTTATAACCACTAAGAAATGAATTCAAAGAGGCATATTAAATAAAGGAATCTTTACTAAAATTTCTAGTTAGCATCACCCACTCTCATTTTTTATATCAATCGTATATCTATACTATATAATAGTAGATATAAGAAGAATAAAAAAACAGTTTTATATAATTTTAGAAGTTTAAGCAGTTATAGAGTTTAGAACATATGTTACAATCCTTTATAGCTAAATTATTAAAATAGAAAAATAAATAGTTATAAACCGACTATTAATAAAATATTATTTAAATAGAAATCATTTAATTTTTCAATTGAAATTGAATCACCGAAGAAATATATTGTATATGGATATAGTATAAATCAAGTCAATTAAATATTTAGGTTTAGGGT
>BJCN01001917.1:846-11589 GCA_018326445.1 Flaveria brownii | reverse complement strand
GACCTTCGAATCTTTCCCTTCTCTAAGTTCTGATCTTCTTCCTTCTTATCTGCCCACACCAAAATCTTCTTTGCCCCGGTGATTCACCCTTTCAGGTAATTCAGAATTGCTAATATTCAGGTTAGGCAAGTTTGAGAATATTTTAACATTCAATTTCTTTTCACCAAATCCCATTCTTATTGTTCCTTCTACACAATTAACAGTTGTGTTAGCGGTAGCCAAGAATGGTCTACCCAGAATAATAGTTGGTTGTGCGTTCTTGACACAATCCAAACACTAAGAAGTCAACTGAGTAATACAACTCTCCTACCTTCACAATCATATTCTTTACAATCCCCCTAGGACATATGGATGTCTGATTAGCCAATAACACATTGGTATGGACTCTTTGTAACTGACCAAATTCGTACTGATCATACAAACTCCCTGGTAAAATGTTCACCTTTAACCCAAGATCCAACAGTGCTTTATCCACTTTAAACTCACCCACTTGTACTAAAATAGCAAGTGCTCCTGGATCTTGGAGTTTTGAAGGATGGGTACCCAAAAACATGACACTTGCACTTGCACTCAACTCCACTTGTGTGGGAAATTTGTATCGTCTTTTTTGGATACTCAAACCTTTTAGACACTTAACATTATCAGGATTTTCTTTAATTATATTCGAAAAAGGTAAATTAATTTTTCTTTTTTCAAATTTCTCCCATTTTTCATCCTGTGTTGGATCCTGTTCCTGTTTAATTGATACTTAGGCAATCAAAGACGAAGGAAATGGAACATTCAGAGATTTGTTTACCTCTTTACCTTCTAGTTTAGTTTGTGAAATTAAATCATGATCAGGGTCATACTCACTATACTCCACAACACTCTTAACCATTGGTGGTGGAGTCTGTTCAACCCCAGAAACCTCAGATGATGTTTGAAAACTTACTATACTTGTGTTTGCTCTATGTGTATTTTGGGAATTGTGAGGTGTCGGGTCGACTTGATTAAAATTAAATGACTTACCTAAATCTCTTATTACTGAAACTACCTCAGATAAATGTGCAGCTAATTGTGTGGTGTGTTCCACCAAGACTTGATGATTTTTCGCCTGTCTATCTTGTTGTTGCACGACTTCTTTGATCAAACTTGTCAATCCCTTGATAACTAAACGGATATCATCCATTTCAGATTTACCCATTTGTCGACTCCTTTGATTCTGCCAGTCGTCCTGATAGCTTCCTTCACCATTTAAACCCCTTGAGTGGTGACCTTGATTGTAATTGTTTATACAGTCTTGAGCCTAATGACCAAATTCTCCATAACACATACATGGCTCATAATAATCTTGACCATCATCATAATACCCGTCCATGAAAAACCTACACACGTACACAACCTCGTGTAATATTGAACAAGAAAACTAAACTAAAAGAAATTAAAAACAAAGTTGAAAAGAAAATATATTTGGATTAATTTTTTTACTAAAATAAAAATACTAACTAAGCTAAAACTAAAACTAAGCGCACCGATTCCCCGGTAACGGCACCATTCTGATAAACCGTCGTTTAGTCTTTTAAAAACCTAATTAACCTAGGTAGCTAGGATAAGTAAGGTATCGTATCCACAAAGGAATCAGTGGTTAATTTTAGCTTCTAGTTATGTTCTAAATGATTTAAAAAAGTAAAATATGAAGATGTGATTTGAATGAAAAACAAAGGAAATTTAAATGGACTGAATTCAATTATAACGAACGTAACCTCTTCCAGACTTCAGGTTCAAGGTTTCACATAAAACTCAATTGTTTATTAAACACCACATAGACATAGTGTTCTGAAATCAGTTAAGATAGTAATTGGAGACAGGTTGTTGTCAACAAACCTATACAACTAATCATGTCAAATACTAGTATAATCCAATTATCCAATAAATCAGTATCAAGTCAACCCTCTTCAGTCATCCAATCCGTTTCTAAGCTTTGTCATTAACCAAAACGTGATTATGAAGAAAGAACTTGAAAAACTGATAAATTGTTTATTAACTAAATCATCAATTTGCTAAACATTTGTCATCACATAAGCAAATCAAATAGATAAACAATTGAAACAAATATGAAACCTATAAGAACCATCCGTCTAGAAGAAGTCACAAGAGAATTAGCCGCTCATGCTTGTGAATCTAATGTTGGAAGGCATGATTGATGGTGTAATGATGAATGGATCCTTTGGAATGGTGAAAGAAGCTCTTTGGAATGCCCAAAATTCGTTCCCAAAGGTTAGAAAACGAATTGGAAAAAGAGATGCCCTGAAAAACCCTAAAAACATCCTTTTAATGAGATTTCCCGTCGGTTCCACCGTAGCCTACGCTAGCCACCGTAGGCTACGCTGGACACCTTTCTGTTTTCACGTTTTTTCTTCAGTTTCCTGTTGTGCGGCTTTCCGAGAGCTTTCCGTTGACTGGTAATGGCCCCATAACTCCATCCCTAGCTCAAGTTACATTCATTTTACCGTTGCAAGGTCCTTTAACAACTTCATCCTTTCATTTTTTATCTCTTGGCTCCCGTTTACATCCCGAAACTCTCATATCATGAATATTTTTTGGTTTTCACCTTTAATTATCATAAACACCAATCCAACCACCACTCATCACATAAGTTCTCCATATAAGCTTCCACTTTGGTCGTTTAACCTACAAAATCACATTCGCTCGTAGTTAATCAATTCCATGCAATTAAACACACAGATACACATAACATTAACCATTTAAGCACATTAAACACCATCCCAACACACTCACAGCAATGCCCCTCCCTTCGCCAACCTCCGCAATCTGCCTCCTACGCCAAACCCCCACAACGCGACCCCCTTAGCGAGGTCTTCCACCCGTCGGTGACCCCCATCTCTCCGGCGGTGTCCCCACTGCGAACCCCCACCGTGTGACCCCCTCTACGAACCCCCATCCCCTCTGGCGGTCTCCCACGGCAAACCCCCGTCTGCGCGACCCTCATATCTCCGGCCTCCCTCCAGCGCTCCTCCCTCCGGCAATTTGATTTCGACTTCTTAAAGATTGATTTTGACTTTGATTTTGGGTTTTCAGCATGCATGGTTATTTGGGAATATGATGAATTCGGATTTTGGGGATTATTTTTCATTTGTAAGAAACCCCCTTCGATATTTTGGCTTTTGAGGTTGATTAAACGTCAAATAGATTGGTGTAGAAGTAGTTTCGACTTTTATATTGATTCCGGAACGACTTCTTGGATGAAAAACGTGTGTTAGAATCTACAAGTGAATGCTATTCTAGAATTTGAAAATATTTATTTGTCGGTCTTGCTTGAATCGGTTTCGGTGGCTTAAAGTATGCAAATAAACATTAACAAAGTTGAAATCAGATTTGAAATTTTATTCTTGAAATCAAATTTTTATTACTCAGAAGAGTCAGATAGATAGATGAGGGTCTAGTACACTACACACAAAGAAAAACTAGGGACTAATGTTGGCATACCCCCAAAGTTTACCCTGAAATTTTACCCACACCACCAATCCAGTCCGCAGCCCCTTTACCTTTTCACCGTCCGGTGCAAAATGGAGGTCTTTTCCGGCGACCACGGCCTGCCCTCCGACGTCGTCCTCTTCTCCCTACCCACCTCCGACACCTTCTCCGACCACAACCCCTTTCTTCCTCTGCAACCACCGCAAAAGCTCCGCCCAATTAGGTCCAACGTACGCACTTCATCGGACCGATGCTCGTTAGATGATCATGTTGATACCAATACAATCAGCTGGCCGTCGGAAGCTGGGATGGTTAATGCTGAAATTGATGGTGGTGGTGGTGTTGGTGGTAGTTTTGGTCCCCCAAATGGGTCTGATTTAGGTTTAGTGGTGAAAGAATGTCGAATTGAGACTGCATTGAGGTAACTTTTTTATATATATATGTTTTCTTTAGTTTGTGGGTGAAATGGGTTTTTTAATTTGAGTTCTAAAGTGCCCCCTTTTCGCCATTATTTGCGTTAAATTTGTTCGAAAGATGTGTCATTTGAAATTTTTACTGCAGGGTGTTCTTTCTTTCTTTGAAAGTGTTTATAGAATTATTCGTGAATTCAAGTTAGCTTGTGGTGTGATGCGTTGAGTACTTTGAAAGTGAGATTAAGGAAAGATGTGATTCGTACTTGTAAGGGATTTGAGTTTTGCTCTGTTATGATCATTTGGGACGGAGGATTCTTGAATGAAGTTTTTTTCTTTGCATTTGAAAAAAAAGCCCAATTGTGTAAATTGGATGAAAGTGATGAAATCAATTTGTACATTTTTGGTTTATATTTAGGTGGCTACTTTTATCTTTTCTAGATAATGGATTGTCACAAGATGTGATATACCAGCTTACCATTTGATGATGCTCTCCTCATGAAACTTGTTTCATAAAAATAATATGTGTTAGATTACTACATATTGATGCCAATTGTTGAAAATGTTGTTGTCATTTTTCTGATTATATGTTAGTATTATCAATCTCACAAACAGAAACAGTAAGCTAGAAGTATTTGGTCTTGAGATTAGTGGTTTAACAAGTTTTTGTTCTTTCCGAAGAAAAAACCAAAAAAAATCAAACAAAAAAACAGCTCTCCAACCAGTTCCCTGGGTATGGAGCGAAAATGATGTAACATTTTAGGGGAAGAATAACTTGAGCTTCTATCTGGTTTAAGGTGGTGTGTTTCATACAATTGTTTGTTGCATAGATGATATATGATTATATGTGAATGAAATATTGATCTCCAAGTTGTTCCATATTGAGAATCGGGATACTAGATTTGATTTGTGCCCACAAACACATGGTTGGTTGGACTAAAAGCGGTTACCTTACTCCTTTCATCTTCTTTTTCAGCCCTTCTTCATCTGATGAAACAAGCAAATTGCAAGAACCAATCAATGAATCCATAAACAAGAAAAAGAGGAAGAGAAAATCGAGGCGGAAGCTGGAGTTGTACATTGAAAGCATGATGAAAACAGTGATTGAAAAGCAGGAAGAGATGTATAAACAGTTGACTGACATGTTAGAAAAGTTTGAAAAAGAAAGCATCATGCGCGAACAAGCGTGGAAGAAACAAGAGATTGAAAGAGCAAAGAGGGACGAACAAGCTAGGAAACAACAAGCATCTCAAAGTCTAGCTCTCATTTCCTTCATTCAAAACTCATTGGGCAAAGAGATCCAAATCCCCAATCCTCTTGAGAAGCAAGGTGATGATCAAGAAAATCAAGAAAGTTCAATGTATGATGCAGCAGGTAATGATGAGATAGAAATGAATAGCATTGAAGAATCAGAGTGTGACCCGAATAACAAAAGATGGCCAAAATCTGAAGTGCAAGCACTTATAACGGTTAGAGCTGCTATGAGCCACAAGTTTAAAGGGAAGGGATCGAAAAGCTCTATTTGGGATGAAGTTGCTGGTGCTTTATCTGGTATGGGATATAATCGGACTCCAAAAAAGTGCAAAGAGAAATGGGAAAACATGAACAAGTATTATAGAAGAACAACAGAGAAGGGGAAGGAGAGCAAAACGTGCTCGTATTTCAGTGAGTTGGAAATGTTGCATAAAAGCGGCTTAATTTCTGCAAATTCTCATGATGAGGATCAAAGTATCAATAGCTTGCAGTAGAATTTAAGTAATCGAGGGGCTAATGAGATTATTTTCTTATTATTGTATCAAATTTTGTCCAAATTGTAGCCTTAATGGACTTATTCATGTTGTATAAGGTATGATGGGTAGTAGAAGAAATGTTGTTTTGATTTGAGTTTGATGACAGATAATACAGTTTAATAGAATACAATGTATTGTTAACTTTAACTTTCTGCAATTATATGTCCAAACACTAGAATGTAATGGTAAATGCACAGGTTTCTACTGACCCAAATCTCTAACTTCTCTTGATCTTCTGTATCTCATTGATAACCATGGTTAGATCAATCACAGAAGCAAGGCATGAGAAAAAGGTGATGATAATGGTGACGTGTTTGACATTAGAAGACATGGGCTAGACCAATTTTAATTTTCTTGGTCCTTAAGCTGCAAACCCTAATTGTATTTCTATATAAACCATTTTATGTATTGTAAAATACTATGCTAAATAACATTCTTGTGTTCTTTCTTATTGCTTTTCTATGTGTGTGATTGTGTATGTTTCATTATGTAGATGCCTAACAGTTTCATCATATAAGATGATATAAATGCGTATTTAGTGTTTTGCGTCCCAAAATAATAGCTTACATGAGCTCCCATTTAACAAAAAAAAATCACCCTAATAGTTGCTTTCACAAATATTTTTATTTAAACATTTATAAAAACTGAGTGGCGGAACATTTTTGTGTGAATTAACCTTTTTTTTAATGATTTTCAAATTTTTAAAGCAACTGTCCTAATTCTTGCAGATAAAATAACTTATAATATGCTAACATATTCCCCATGAGTAAAATGATTCTTCCTATTAAATAAAAATAAATAAATTACAAAAATCAATAATTTACAACTAAACCTACCAACTAACGATCTGATTGGACAGAATTTGAAACAAGAAGATAAAATTTGAAATGTAGAAACGACAGAGACATGAAACATATAAGACCAAAAGCAATGAATCAAATAAAGGTAATTAAAGAGTAGCATGCATCAGCATTAGCCAAAGAGGGTGGTGGTCAAATGCACCTTAATCAAAACACTCAATGCTAACCACCTTTCCCACCTCCGGCGAATACACGGTTCTTGTTCACCGCGCCACCATGCCACGTGTCCTCACCACCACCCCAACCCCCCTCTTCCCACCTCTGTAAAACTCATATATTTTTATCTGTCATCAACCCTTCATTTTTCAATTTCTAAAGAAACAATGGAACGTGGAGGAGGTTTCCATGGCTACCACAGGCTCCCCATCCACCCTACATCTGGTACATACATGCATGCATATATACATACATGCATACATATAGATATAGATAGATAGATGTGTGTGTGTGTGTGTGTTTTGTATATAATGTTTTCTTTTGCTTTGTGGAGAACTTTTGTCTGTAATTGCATTGGGCTCTTTATTCATCTTCTTTATCCATTTTCAAGAAATCTTTAATCTGCATGCAAGATCATGTCTTTTTTGGGTATCTTCAATTAGTAATTGATCTTGTTAATTGTGTCGTTTAAGTTTGTTTAAAGATTCTTTTATGATCTTCAGTTTTGTGATTCATAGTTAACTACTTTACAGTCTACTGAGATGTTTATGAAGTCTAAAGATCTTCTGACATATAGGGTCTGCAGGCTAAGCTGTTGATATTTTTATGAACTAAAGTCTATTATGTTGATTGATTGAAGCATATTTTACATGAAATTTAAAGGGTTTGTGTTGATTTCTTGAAGTTTGAGTTGATGATGTTGATTGTATGCTTCAATGGAGGTCTGTTTGATCTGTTTTTGGTTGTTAAATCTTAGTGAGATGTGTTTTTCAGTGTGTTTGAATATGGGTGGAAGGAGGACAAATGTGTAGAACAAGTGGCATGCATGCAATAATATCACTCTTGTTTTGTCCCCACAAATCTGTCATCTTTGCACACTTCACCTTTATTTTTTTATATAATGTTATTACTTATATATAATTCAATGTTAGTATGTTACAAGTAGTTCATTTGTAACTTGTAAGGTTTGATCTTTTTGATCAGGGGTGCAGCAGGCAGATATGAAGCAGAAGCTACCAGAAACGACTAACAACGCGTCTGCAGACGACAATGAGTGCATTGTTAGAGAGCAAGATCGGTTCATGCCTATAGCTAATGTGATCAGGATCATGAGGAAGATACTCCCGCCTCACGCGAAGATATCTGATGATGCAAAAGAAACAATTCAAGAATGTGTGTCTGAGTACATTAGTTTTGTGACAGGTGAAGCGAATGATCGTTGCCAGCGTGAGCAGAGGAAGACTATTACTGCAGAAGATGTCTTGTGGGCTATGAGCAAACTTGGGTTTGATGATTACATTGAGCCGTTGACTGTCTATCTACACCGTTACAGGGAGTTTGATGGTGGTGAACGTGGGTCGATAAGGGGTGAGCCGCTTGTCAAGAGGGCTGCACCCAGTGCTGATGCTGGTCCATTTGGTATGGGACCTTTTGTGCCTGGTTTTCACATGGGTCATCACCACAATGGCTTCTTTGGTCCTACTAGCATTGCTGGTTTCTTCAAGGACCCATCGAGCGCGACGGGTCCCTCTGGGCCGACGGGTTTTGAGCCATATGCTCAGTGTAAAGAATGACTGTGTGACAAGGGTAAGGGGTCTTAGGATCAGATTGTGATGTTAGTTGGTTTGCTTTTTTTATTTTAAATTTGGGTTTTTAGTTATGTAGCAACAAATTACATTGGGTGAAACTTTGGCTAAGGCATGTAAAAACAGTTGACATGCTAATCAAGAAGTGGTAATTTGCTTTCTTTTTAACTTTTATGATTTTTTACTGTTGGTGAAATAAAATGGAAATTAAATAAGAAAAGTAATATAAAAAATATGCTAAACAATCCACAGACAGCCACATTGAAATAAAAACCTTTATGAGTTTTTTTTTTTTTAAATAGATGTTTCATCAACAACCGACCGCCAAACTAATGTAAAATGTTTTAGGGTATACCCTCATTGTTTTTATTTTTGTTATTTTGCAATATGCATTTAAGCTTTTGTGAAATACAAATGGATCATCTTTTTTTTTTCCTATAGCTACACTCTATATATAATAGAAATTAAGTTTTCTAAAGTCGCTTAAAGTTTCTATGTATCTCTAAAATCACTTATTTTTCATTAGTTCCAATATTATGCGATATTTTTAAGAAAATTTAAATTTTTGGAAATGTAACATATATTGATTATTTTTTTTTTAAATTTGACTTAACAATTATGAAACTTGGTTATTATTTAGTAAAACTTTTTTTTAAATATTACCTTCTAATTCAAGTTGATTATAACAAGATTTCACTTATTAGTAACCTAAAATTCATATATGTTTTGATTGTTGTACTTAATCTTAAAAAACAAAATAATAATATAAAAAATTACATACGATTGAAACATTTAATAAAAGTTGAGTGATTGTAGGAAAAAAAAGAAAATGTGACTTAACAAAATGCTTTGAAAACTTGGATTCGTGAAACTCTCTTAAAAAAAAATAGAACATAACAAGTGATTTTTATTTTGTTCTAGAAAAGCGTCGCAAACTGCCAAAGCAAATAGTTTTAGCTGGTTTGCCGGTCCAACAAACCCAAACAACGTTTGTCAATGTAATTAACAGTTCGATAAAGAGTTTTCATCAAAACCAACCGAATCGGACCGTGAAAAAAATAGCATAAACAAAAATGAATAGTAGAGGCAGAAAGAAATAAGAAAGGCCAGTAAATACAGCAACTAAATTGCAAATTATCAGTCATCAAACTTGAAAATAAACTTCCTTAAGAGACCTGTTGAAATTGAAAAGCATCCTGGAATGAGAACTGAAATATGATCTCCCAACATTTACACTTTAAATATCAAGCGACATATTTAAGAAATAAAAATGCGTATACGACCCACGAGCATAGACTCCTTGGGTGCCTTAGTTATAAAATCAAATACATTCTGGTATAAACAGAAAATAGTTTTTTCATTCCTGAGAAATGAGAATCACACATGTCATTCCTTGGCTGACTACTGCAGCCAAGGCCTATTTATGTTTCTAACATGTTACAAGAATCAACTAAGTTTGAACTCAAAATCAAAATAGAATACACCTGCAACTATAAATGTTATGACATGCAAAATTTTGAAGAAAGGTAGGTTGGACCTATGTTCCAATGCATTGCCTTTTCATCCCTTGATCAGAGGTCTCATCCGCTTGACCTTCTTCCTGAGGTGCTTGTTCTTCGCTTTCACATCTTTTTCTTTGAGGAATCACATGGAAAAATGACGCCTTCCAGTCTTTCGTTTCCAGATACTTGAGAAGTATTTCTATCACTTGGTTCACTGTAAGGACCTACATTTTCACACACAAAAACATTACTCATTATTAAATCGAATCCCAGGGAGGGGGGGTAAATGAGTCATGAACTACTCGAGATTCGCTCGCTAACAGCTCAAATCAAGCTGAGCTTAAACGAGCTCAAGTCCAAATTCGAGCCTATGTTGTAGCTCATTTAGCAGAAGAGCTCAAGCATGACGTTCACATATTGAGCTTCACAAGGCTCTAGAGACTAAATATTTGCGTAAAAATTATTATTATATATAAATTATGATAAAAACAGCTAAAAACATATTCTTAATACTATCTATATTTACATGATTTGTACCTGAGAACTAGACATTTTGAGGTAGTTGCCAATTGGGAGTTTTGCAGTTTGAATTCCTTGTTCTACAGCTTTCTTCATGGTTATCCCTTTCCACCTGTTTCTATCCACCAGCCCGCCAATAATATAAATTTTCTTTGGATCAAGTTCAGTGAGCATGGTTTCCGAGTCGGCTGTCAGGTAGACCAAATGCTCCTTTTGAGATTCAAAGGTATTGATATAAGGACCGCTATCCTTGTCTATTATCCATTTATCAAACCCGGGCATCTTTTGTAATTGGCTTCCAATTTCTCCCTCGTAGCCAGTCAAACAGAGATGACAAGGGACCGCGCTTCTTCCATTCACAGCATAACAATACATTATCTGTATAAACAGTAAAGTTTTAAGAAGAAATATAATGTCTACCAATAGCAGAAATAAATTTGCAATTT
>BJCN01001762.1:1726-11740 GCA_018326445.1 Flaveria brownii | reverse complement strand
TTGCTTGACTAGGGATTCTATTAAGCCACCACCATGTATAAATTAGAGATTATAGTAAGGGAGAAATATTGGAGCGCTGGTGAGTGTCTTTGGTGGTGGTGGTGGTAGTGATGTTCGTCACATGGTGCTTGGAGGTGGTCGTCGGACGTTGCTTTTGTGATGGTTAGCACTATGCTATCGGAGAGAGAGTAAAGAGATAGTTATTTGTGGTATTCTTTTTATTATTAAATTTATAATTATATATTATAATAAAGAAGTTAGAGTGAATTACAATATTAGCCCTTTTACTAAAGTGACTAAAATGTCTTTGTTATTTAACGGGATTTTTTAATGGTGTTAGTGGGTTGGAGTTAATTAAGATAGATTTAAAACCATAGGGAGTAAGAGCATAATTTTGAAACCTAATGGTGCAATAATTTTTAATCCAAAGATCTTGGAGCCTAGTGTATTTCCTAGGGATGGAGTTTGCAAGGGTATACAAATCTTCCTTAATAGGTTGAAATTAGATCTATTGGTTAAATATGAAGATTATGATACAAACCAATTAATGCTCTAATTGCATGTGGTAACATTACTCGAGTTGTAAAAATTAAGAAAGTGTGTTTTCAACAATTATGTGAAAAGATGCAAAAAAATGACAGTTTTCTAAATGAATAGACTTGTGTGAACAAACATAACATACCAGTTGTGACGCGTTTCTTTTCTCCTCCAGAGATACCTCTTCTCATTTGATCCCCAATCATTATATCAGCACAAGTTTCCAACCCCAGTATCTAATAAGAATATATAATTGTTTCCAACTTAAGTTTCCACCTATGAAGTAAAACTTACAATATGCAACATACTTTCACTTTATTTCAACTAGTATGTAAAGTTAAGAATTGGTTCCAAAAAGTTGTCATCACGTAACAAGTTTTTTTAGAGTCAACCTAACATAACCATTTTCATACACTTATGTTTAGTCTGAAATTAGAAATGAAGTTAGAATATATTTTATTTATTGCAATTTACCTAAAGGAAATATGAGAAATCAGTAATAACCTTAAGAACATAATCAGTGATCAAATTAGTATCTCTGTCCGGGAGTGTTGTAACGTTCATGAACGTATCATTATATGGATCCACTTTAGTTCCTAGTACTATATCCTCCTTCAATATATTCGTAAGTAGCTTATATCTTGGCCCAACACCCAAGCATCGCCTTGAAAAATCTAGTGTTTCTCTGACAGTCATCTCCCCAGTATGAAGGTTATTAGGACTTATATAAGCACATGTACGTTGAGGAATAAATTCATGCAGTTTGTGGCCACAATATGTAACATTTCCGGAGACCTGCTTCAAGAAACCATCCTTAGACAATGAACAAACACAACGAAGCTTTTAAGCAGCAGTAAAAGATCTAGCAAGGATAATATTACTTTGAGACCATGATCAAGTTTCGCGGCAAGCGCTAGCAACAATGTGGTCTTACCTGCACCTGGTGGACCTAAAAGCAATGTCATCCTGTATTTGGTAATATTTTTAGTAGAGTAGAGAATTTATAGTATTTTAGCACGATGAAATTATCACCGTACTTAAATTAAATTAAAAGAAAAAAATAGCTAGAGATACCTTGATGGACGAATAATTCCATTAATGGATTGAAGGATCTTCACATTCCTCTTCTTCGTAGGGGTGAGTCTAATCAATTGTAGTATGCTCTTCGATTTTGTATTTGATATTAATCAGCAAGAGAACATAGTTTTTAAAAAGCATAATAACTAAAAAACGAGGCTGTTAGAAAGTGTACCTCAATTGAGTTATAAATGACATTATAGAGAGATGGAAGAGCTCTATCACCAACATAAGCATCTCCTTCAACTGATAAGTTCTCGTATCTCACTTCAATCTTTGGCGTCTCGATCCCATCCCTACACAAAAAGATATTCTAAGCTGTATCATTTTACTGTAAATTAGGCAATTCAGTCATGAGTAACAATAGACGTAATTACTTCTTGACATATATAACTTTAGAAAAAATGCAAATACATGTAGTTGTGCACATTATATAACCGCATTTTATTTTAATAATAACAATAGATATTTAGATGAATAATAATTTTGATTGTTTCTTGAGGCTCTCATAGTTCTTACTTATTTAGATTTTTCAAAGTAACCATTCTTTGTCTATAATTATTTTGTCCAAACAATTTCCTAACAAACACTTGATATAAGAGTTTTATTGAGTAAATATTATCATCCTGATTATAGTAATAATCGTCTTATAGTTATCCCTAATAAAGAACACGATTATTTTAGCTTTGATGAACTTTAATTAGAATACTATTATGTTACATAAATTAGTTTTTTTTAATTACGTAACATTTGTGTAACATTTCCGATTATGAAACTCTTGGTTTTTAGGATAATAAGTTACATTATATAAACCTTTTTTTCAATATTAAAGTTTTATTGTTTATTTATTTTAGCCGTAAAACTTTATATATATACATATATATACATAGGATAGACTACATTTGAAAATCAAAAGAAATTTAAAAAAATCTCAAACTAAATCTAAGCTATTTATTTGATTAAAATCCAAAACATGGTTCAAGATGATGTTGAAAGGGTCACACACAAATACAAATCTATATTTTTTTAATTCATGAAACTAGTATCATGAATACCAAGCAAATCTAAGGCTTGAATTTAGTTTAAAAGTTTATTTAATTTATTTTAATTTGCATTTGAACTCTTTCATGTGTATGTATACGTGTGTGCGTCTGTGTAGGAAAGTTCCCTTAAAAAATGATAGTTACCTAAGAATGCTAATAAATAATCTTAACTTTTTATTTGTTAATCAATGGTTAATATGAAAAATATTGGGAAAAAAGTGAAAGTATATTTTGGGTATGTACTCACTTTTGTTGACTTATTTAAGTTCACTTAATTTTTTAAACATTTATAACTTTTTCATACTAGATTATTTTTTAAAACAAATTGCATCATAAAATTAAACTTCTTTTTCTCTTTAAATTGAGTATAGTATTACTATAGTTTTTCAACAAACAAAAAACCAAACAATGCGAAACTATGTTGTATTTTAATGTTTTTGTACTGTATTTCGTAAAACGAGTATAGAACTGTGTTGTGTTGTGTAAAACAACACAGTTTTGTACCTGTTTTGCATAACATGTTATTTGTTGTTTTACGTCAAAACAACAAAATATCATGTGTTATTACTGTGATGTATTATGTCAAAACAACAAGCAACATTTTCTTTGTTGTTTTAATGTTCTGTACTGTTTTGCGTTAATATAACACGTTTTGTGTTGTTTTGCTTTTAAACAACAATCTGTGTTGTTTATGCTTGAACGATCTAAGTAACGAACTGAGTGTGATAAACCGAATGGCATTCGAGTATCATCATTCATTAATATCATCCACCGTCTTTTAGTGACAACCACTATGTGCTTCTGTTCATCACTATATAACTATTCATTACTTCTGATTACCACTATCGTTGACTATCAAATCATTGTCTTAAAACACTACTGAATAACACCATCGCTCAAGTTAACACCTCTAATCGTCGATTAGTTGTTGCATGTAATTATGAAGTTCAAGACGACGAGAGATCTCTAGGCTTTGGTTATATTTAGAGGTTAGTTGTTGATAGGGTTTGTGGGTGAAGATTGTGTGTAAAATAGATGTGCTGCATTTTAAAAAGGAGAACTATGATTAGATTAAATGGTTAGTAGACCAAAATATCCTTTAACTTTATTTTTAGTTTTTTCACATGTCACCAACTCATTTCTATTTACTAAAATATCATTTAACCCTATTTTCTAGTTAAAACATGTATAAGTCACATATACATCTACATATATATACAAGTGTAACTCACAACATTCTTAACGTTTACACTTTTGTATTTACACAGAGCATCTATGTTGTATATCTTCAATAATATTACTCAACCAAAAAATAACAATTTTGATTGAACTTGATGGGTTAAAACAAGTTATCACAATAATAGAGGGTTAACAAAAAAACCCTCCCATATACATATGTAGGTATAGGTTTAAATAAAAACTAATTTTTGTCCAAGTATCCTATGAATGCTTTTAACCACCTCAAAACTGGCTCAAATGAACATTCGATTGAACTCATTCAAGCTACGTTGGAATCAACTCAGCCTATAGTTGGATCTATTATCGACGGTAAACCAATATCCGTAACTAAAAAGTCGTATTTTACTAATATAAAACATAAACACAACGTCAAAAAGACTTAATAAACTCAATCAGACGTGATAAGGTTTAATCAGACAACACAAATTTAAAAACAAGTTGTATAAACTTCAAGCAGATAACATAAATTTTAAAACAGACAACACAATATCAAAAAAGACAACACGTTCTCCACTTTTTAGGCAATAATTAATTTTTAGTTTAACTTTCCTCTATATATATGTATATATAGGAAAGGAAACTAATCTTAAACTATTATTGTTGTGATAACCCGCGTTAACCCATCAAGACCAATTAGAACTATTAATTCTTTCTAAATTATATTATTACACATATACAATTAAATATCTTTTGTCTATATGTGTAAATTCATAATTATCAAAAATTAAGAAAGGCGTAAGTTACACTTACATCAAACAATATTTATGTATAGATAACTTCAACACGTCTTGACTTTTTTTATACTTGCACATTTACACGTATACATAGAAAATGTTCTATATGTATAATAGTGTTATTCAGAAAAAAATAATGTTATTGATTGATCTTGATGGATTAAAATGGGCATCGTAATAACAAATTGTTAACACTCATTCTCAACCCTATTTGTGTGTATAACACAACTTCAACTTTGAGGAATAGTAAAGTCTTTTAGATTTTATCCATAATAGTATTGTTATATAGTTTTGCAAAAAAAATTAATGATGTAGGTTTTTTTAGTTGCGTTTACACCCCTCTACCATATATAATATGCGCTTTTAACTCGGTTTATTTTCTAATAATTTTTTAACAACTTTTGTTCATTAATTTCTTAAGAAATGAATGTAAGCTTGTCTTCGCTTTTGTTAATGTTCAAATAATTATTTAGTAAATTAATTTATAGTAGACTCTAGCGAGTAAAGTTATTGTTACGATACCATGACTTACCTTACAAATTATGAGCAAATAAATCATTGTCGGTATTGGTATTATCGAAAATGTTTTCGGCAATCGTTTTAATGGTTTTCAACGAGCTGAGGCGATGTGGACTAAATAGAGGAATAACTTTCATTTGTTAATTCAAAAAAGTACAAAATGCACGGGGTTAGAACTTGATAACAAACAAAATCATGTCATGTAGCGTTAGAGAGAAACGACAAAAATTCGTAAAACTCTCGTCATGTAACACCGGAGGGAAATATAGTTAATGTTATTTTTTTAAAAAAGTATATTACTATTTTCATCCTTACAATTTGATTAAAATAACTATTTTCATTCAAAAGCTTAAAAATAGTTATTTTAGTCCAATAGTTTCAATCAAGTAATAGTTTTTATCCACTCTGTTAACCCCATCCATAGATTCTGTTAAAAGTTCCCTATGTGCCACTCACATGATGGGTATTTTAATCATTTTATCTAGAAAAATGTATTCGGTTTCCATTTTCTAGACTCTACACCTACAGTAGATTGATTTCATAACTTGTAATCATCAGTCGATTGGTTTCTCAAGCTGAGACTCTTGATTGATCGACGTCACAACCTACGACTCCTCTATCGATCGGCTTCACAAGCCATGACTCTTCATCAATCAGATTCACAGACCTGCGACTCCTCTATTGATCATTCGAAGAATCGATCATCAAGGTTGTTTCGTTATGGTACGCTTCAAAACAAGATTACGGGTTCGATCCATACTAGGTTTATGATGAGTTTCCATTACTTTTTTTTCCATATTTTTGTTCACTGCCATTCTTGTTCTATATTATGGTTGTTTGATTTTAATGATGGCAAAACGTATATTTTCATCATGAAGACTTCTTCACTGTATTTATTTGCTGTATTTTTTATTTGATTGCATTTGGTTTTATGGGTTATAATGACAGCAACAAAACATCTTATATAAAAGAATATTTTTTTTATTTTAAGTTAAATTGACTAAAATGCATCTTTGGGACACATGAGCAACTTTTAACAGAATTCAAGAATATCATAACAGAGTTGATGAAAACTATTACTTAGTTGAAACCATTAAACTAAAATAAATATTAAAAAAATTTTGAATAAAAACTATTATTTTTAAGAAATATTAATTTATCAAGCAACTTTTAACAGAATTCAAGAATATCATAGAGTTGATGAAAACTATTAATTAGTTGAAACCATTAAACTAAAATAAATATTATAAAAATTTTGAATAAAAACTATTATTTTTAAGAAATATTAATTTATTCTTTAAAAAATGACACATAAAATGCAATAACCTTTGAACGGATAAAATGCAATAACCTATCCAAACAAATCTTACGATCAGTCAAACACACCGTTGAATCACGAATATGATTGCCAACCATATCCTAATTAATGCGTGAATGTGATCTGTCACAAAGCAGTTGAGGAGGTGAAGTATTTAATGAAATCAATCAATCATTATCTTCACCACTAAATCTAACAGCGTCATGTTTGAATAATAATCTTAAAAAAATCACTAAATTATATTTTATTAAATTAAAATTAAAACTTTTGGTTAATAATAACTAATATTAGCTATATATTAATTTTCAACTTTCTCTTGTATTGTTATTTGAGTTTTTGGTTTATTTGGTTGTAACTCACTTGGTTTTTTTTATCTTCAATATTTTTGTTTTTAACCTTATAGTTATACAGCTCTTATAATTTAATCCTAATATTTATTTACTTTCAACTTTCGCTCCATACTTTTTATCTTTTATAAAATTTTCGTTTTGGTCTAATTTTATGATATACGCAGCAACTACTTGTGTGGCTTTATGTTTTTACACCTATGTTTTTTCGTTTAGCGATCCCATTGTAACGCGCGGACTCTAGATCAACTTAATTATTATTTTTTATGTTTTACATTTCATGCGTGTGATTCAACGTTTTTATAATTTAATTTTATTTATAACTAAAACTATAAATGAATCAAATGAATATGAAAATCAACATATTCATATTAGTATTTTTAAGTTTAACCAAACATGAACACATAACCAAACACGAGTTTTTGGTGATGTTCATTCGTAAAGAAAATTGAAATATTCATGTTTATTTATTTTCATTCATTAAAAAGTAAAATGATGATTTATGAATACAAATCAACAAGTCTAATAGATCATGATCTTTTTAGGTATTGATAGACATTGGAGAAAACATGTATTAGTGGAAATTAAAATGCCACTCAATGAGGTTTCTAGTTTTAACATAATACCCCCATGACTTTAAATATTAACACGGCGTACCCTTTATAAATAATATATTAACATATCTAAATAAAAGAACAAAATGGAACAAACATAAACAAACGATCATATATGAACGAATATAAGTTCATGAACATAAATGAATGAACAAATAATATGTTTATTTTCGTTAATTTAATTCATTCATTTATTACGAATGATCATAAACAAACTTTATATCGAATAGTTAATGAACGTTTGGTTCATTTACTTGCATACTTAAAACTATTCTCAACTTTTAATTTTGTTATTATTAACATTTTCTATATCATAATCATCAAATGTTTACCTGATTTGCTCACAATATTGATTATAAACAAAACGAAAAAATAACGAGCGATATCAACTCTGAGTTATAATCATTTGCTACGAGAAGACCCACTAAAACCACACGTTGTTGAGCATATAGACAAACATATACATTCATCATAGATTATTAAATCGTAAGGGGTATGGCTTTTCTATCCACAACCAATATCTTCTTTTGATACTCATGTCTTTCTATTATAATAAAGTAATAAAACTTATACCACTTGTCGAATGCTTATACCACTTCTGTCACATGTCATATTATTAGCTTTCTATCAAATTATTAGGCCACTTTATTAGTAAAATTGGACTTTTTTATGTTTGATAATAAATTTCTGTATTTTCAAAATATTACTTGTCCTGTGATTTAAAATAAATTAGTCTTTTTGTAATTAATAATTTTATATTAAGTCATTAACAAACATTTTATAAAAATTACATTATTTATAATTTTAGCATCTTATTTGATAATATTTATAAACTAAATTTTTTATGAATTTAAAGAAAGACAAAGATTTTATTAATACATTTAAAATATGATTCATAGGTTATTTTCCAATTCCTTTTTTTTCAATTTTCATGTTTTAATTTCTATAATATATGTAAATTACTTAATGTTATCAGGTTTAATTATTTTTATTTTTATTATTAGTAACGTAGAGTTAATAGTAGAAATAGACTTAAAACATTTGAATTTTGATAAAGATAGTAAAATCACCAATACCAATCAAATGTTGTATATAAATAAGTATTAGTTTGGATATTTGTGAATTATAATAGTAATTTTCCTTTCTTATAATTTAATATAATATAATGTAATATGTAATTCAATAACAAGAAGAGTATAGTGAATTATCATTGTTTATTTAATAATTCAACATATGTAATGCATGAGATATATGCTAGTTATAAAAATATATTGACATAATGTATTAAGGCCAAATCTACACAAAACACAAGTTCCATACTACATACATAATAAAATTGCCCATGGCGTTGTAACTTGGTGATGAATATTGTACATATTTATTTTGAAACAGATTGGTTAGTTATTTTATATGTTAATATTCAGGATAGTTCGAAGGTTGACCATGTGTTATTTCAGTGATAACTTTTGACAATTCGTGAATTTTAAGTCGAAGTTGTGGTCATAAGATGGTTTTTGTTGTATTATACCAACAGGATTTGTGACATGAATTTTATTTAAACACTCCTTATTTAATATATTCATATTATATGTATGCAATATCATTAGATTACATATACGAATATCAAATCAGTTTCGACATGGTGAATTTTTTTAAATAATGATTCATTTCGCGATGCAATTTGTTAATAAATAATAACGTATGAGAGTTATTAACTTCTAAAAGGTTTTGGGAAATTATATAATTAGAAAGAGAAGATATCACAAGGTTCCTTAAGAGGGTGGCATTTTCTCTTTATATCTTTCTATACACTCATACTTGACAACATCCGGATAAAAAGATAAAAACTTACGTATATCTTCTCAATATTTTTAATGAAATATATATGTTCACATACATACACTAGCATACATACATACGTATATTATGCACAAATTTTAATACATATAATGTTATGCATGAATATACAAAAAAATTAATACATATATATAAGACATAAACACCCAATTACACTTACCGTACGTATGTAGTAAATATATTTTTTATTTAAACGATAGGGCAGATAAAAACTGAAGCTAGCAAGGAGCTTGCACAAGTATCCTAGCCTCCTAATTTTCTTACTCTACTAATTATAAATCAATTTTCTTACTCTACTTAAATTAATCATTTTAAGTATATACAGATCGGATGTTTTAAACTACATTAATTAATACAATTAAAATAACATTAGAAGAAATTTATTACAAACTCTAATGTTGAAGAGTTTGTTAAAACTATGACCTAAATATTCAGATTAATATACTGCAAATAATCGTTCGTCTCCATTTTGATTCAAATGATTTAGTTGTTTATCATCATTATAGAAGTTTTATATTTTGTAGTGTACGATACAAGGTAGGAAAAATATCTATGCTATGCAATAATAATGATGTTGAAATAAATGAAAAAAGAAGTAAATTTTACCTGTGAAATCTGTCTTTTATTCTCCTCAAGAAATTGACATGAACTTCATTCTCAGCCTCAAGCACACTATCCGTCAACTTATGATCATGTGCAAGTTCACTCCTACCGTTGCACCCCTCTTCT
>BJCN01001748.1:0-12600 GCA_018326445.1 Flaveria brownii | reverse complement strand
AGACTTTCGGAAATGATTAGTCTAACGTATCTACAATTTTTAAAACAAGGGAAATCAGTAAAATAATTTGCAAGAAGTCTTTGATACAGAAATTACCAACAGACATCACGAAAAATCTCAGCTATAAATACTTTTACATACTCAAGTTTTTTAAGTGACTCCAACGTTATTCCACCCTGTGACATGACTTCATCAATTTCAGCTTGTGCTTTCTTCATTTTGTTGGGATGCTGCATAATGGTGGCTCATCAGACATTAGCTTTGGCCACAAACATTTATCTCTATATCCTTGTACATTAAGAAATTATTGTATTTAGATCGATACTAAGATACACATATCATGCACATGTATTATATATTCTAATTAATATGTATGTTTATCGATGTTTCATACTTGAGCCAGAAGGAACACAGCCCACGTAAGAACAGCAGCTGTTGTTTCATGGCCAGCAATAAGCATTGTCATCAAGTCATCTCTTAGCTGTTTCATGAAAGATTAAAACAGATATCAAATCAATAAGATAATACAGGCAGTTTGTAATCATCAAACACTCATCAATCGATCAATTTCTTCAGTTTATATATATTTAAATAAGTATACAACTTTTGCAATAATGTTTTTTCAATCATAATTTACACATTAGTGACCCGCCCATCTTGCTGTTGAGGCCCCTAGATCGAGGATCAATCATGGATGAACAATAGATAAGAGTATGCATATTCATGTGCAGGAACTCGGGTAGAACAGAGGCAAAAACGAGAATACAATTTCACACACAAATACTCTGAATTCCACACATAATATTGACATACAAATGGGTATTTATACCCTTACGATATACCCTTACGAGTAGCGGTTATCAACTACCATAACTACCCCTAAATTCCTGCTAATTACAATCGTTTTGACTTTTTTATAACATTAGTTTGACTAATAATGTGATGAATTTCTTGATTAATTCTATTCCAACACTTGCTACCTCAAATCAAATCAATTTGTAGGGCATACCTGTCGATCATCAACATCAACTCCCCTCATGTCAACTAAGAAACGCAGCAGACTCGCATCCTGAAACAGGTTACAACATTGAAAATCCAAACATATAACTCTAAAAATAAAGTGAAACATATTACACACATTGAGATTCGAGTAGTCCCTTTGCTGCAGTTTCTCAACATCCGTTTCCTACCAATTCAAAATTTAAAATTTATAAACAATCCAATTACAACATATGCATCGTAATCAATCATCCAACGTCAACAAACCATTGCTAATGCAAAAGCATTAAAAATATAATTTTACAGAACTACATCAATAAAGCTGTTACCTGTCTTGTCTCTTTTGCATTTTTTATGAGATTATCAAGACAATCATTAATAATCTTGAGATCCTTTGCAAATTTCCGTTGTCTGGGAACCAGCCATCTAGCAGGAGGAAATTTCCAGTAAGGAATGTAGAAAGTAGATCGATGTTCGGCTTCAAAAAGGGTACCATATACTGCCTGAACAAAGCAGAAACGGGATATTAATTAAGTTTTCTACAAGATACAAATAGTTAAAGAAAGAAATCAATATGAGTTCACAGCATGCAGCTAGAGGGGTTAAACCGTGAAAACAGGCTGATCAGACGAGTTGACTAACGGGTCAACATGACTAATTCTTGGTACGGATCGGGTTTACTTCCAACACCCTTTGTCCAAAATTTTTGATTAACAAGTGTCTAAAATAGGGTGACAAAATTTATGATACTTAAATAATATTTTAAGCTTTAACAAAATGATAAGACACACTTCGGGCGACTTCCCATCATTTTCCTTTCAAATTAACTTTATTTTCTAATCTTACCTAATTGGCCCGCTAGAGATAAAAAACATAACTTACAATTTACATGTGCTAGCTCAAGAAGCAAAACATGGTAGGTAATGTTTAGTACGATCATAGGACCAGACCTTGATGACAGGAGATTCTTTTGTTACAGAACCAAAGTCATAATTGAAAACACCGAGACCAATTATATCAAGCGCCAAACTCGAGAATTCTGCTTCAAGATCCAACTCAATTTCCTGCCCACCTTGCAAGTTTTCGGCTTCTAGAAGCTTCTCAAGTTTTGATATTGATCTTTCAGAACAATTGGCAAACATTTGCACCATGGCTTCCAAATATAAGGTATGGAAACCCGGAGCTATAACTGTAAAAGTTCAAAACGAAAGACATGACTATAGGAAAAACATCAAACTTACACATATAAACTCATATGCTATTATGCTTCATCAGTAGTCATCTTAATTATTCAATTGTTAAGAGAATATTTTAAAAAACTATTACCTCTTCGCCTTTGCTTCCAAGTGTCTAAGTCAGCAGGAATTAGTCCCTTTCCCATAATTGGTTCCAGAATATCGGCAAGAACTCCCTACATGATGCATATCAAGTGTCACATGAAATATGAAATGTGGATAAACAGATCAAAGAGGGCGTACCTGGTGCTGCAAAGAGCTCCCGCGTTTTCGCAGGGTCCAGGGAGGGTCCGTCCCATTTAAGGGAAGATGTACGCGGTCTTTCCCCCACATTTTGTGGGGAGGCCGTTTCCACGGATCGAACCTGAGACCTTCGGTCCCTTAGGAACAGCTTTTACCGCTGCGCCAAGGCCCGTCCTAAACAGATCAAAGAGGTTTAGGAGAAAAATCTAAAATTTTGAAGCACAAGCCCACCGACACAGTTATTTGTCAACTTACCAAAATTTACAAATAATTAACATGTTAAATATCAAATATGATTACAAAATATGCTATAAAAATAATCTTTAGGAGGTCATAAGCATACGAGTACAATTAGAGAGATTGTTGACTATTTCATTTTTGTTTAAGATTTCAAAATTTACCCATTTGACATGTTGGGTATAAAATATAACCAAAATCAGACCGTTTGCAAGTAAATGAGTTGCATTGTCACCTTTACATCACTTGTATGCAACTATGCATGTACTTACAAACTAGGGATTATGCAAAATTCAACATGGAGGGACTAAAAAATTAATAACTTTAAAGCATACCTTATCATACGAAAATGCATTTTCACGAAGAATATGTCGGGCGACAATAGGATCTGATACAACTACAAATGCTTTTGGACCAAAGGCAAGTTTATAAACCGATCCATGCTGTTCAATAAACCATCATTGAGATATCAAGATCAGTAACAACCAACAAATGCAAAACTAAACACTACACTCCATAAAAATCACAATTAATCAAACTCTAACCACTGTCCATTATTTATGCTACAAATAAATCCAATGCTACAATAACCTGCACAGTACTATTACCTAACTTCATGATGCTCATACAAGCACTAATAGCATTCAACTTGTAAATATAAACAAAGATCATAAATTTCAAGAAATAACATTTTCGTATATGTATATGTATGTGTATATGTATATATGTAGAGTGGCCTTCGTTTCTTTAAAAGATAATATTTTGAAAACTGTGAGAACCGTCATAACCGGCATACTATTTGTTATATTAATTGAACAGAATACATGTGTCTTATAACATGTATGAAATTTATTTTTCAAGAAATATGGTATTGTTAGATTTTGTGTAAACGCGATTCTTACAGTTCTTAACATGATATTGGTTCTAAAAGAACTAGCACCTCGATATTTACATGTAAGAAATGAGTAGTACCTCTATGAACCAATCATACAAAGAGAAGAAAAGGGGTTTCCCAAACAAATCAGAAACAGCACCTTCAGCAACAGGCATGGATCCAATACTCCCACCACTCAACAAATTTGTCAGCAAATTGCTTGCATTATCCAACACATTCCTACTCTTACTCCTCTTCTCATCAGTACTCACTGATTCACATCTGCAACAATCCCACATCAATTTCACAACAATTTCATACCCAATTCAACAAATCAACCCCAGACTCGAATTAAGTTACCTGATTCGTCGTGTTGGTGGAATTGAAGTGAATCGATGGGGTTTTGAACCGCTTGAAGATGGAAAATCGGTTGTGTTGAACTGAGGGAGTAAAGAACAGCTGCTGGTGACTGTTGCCATTGGTATTGAAATCAATTGAAAGGGGTTTGAATTAGGAAGATGGTAAATTTGGGGATTGTGGTTGCATGAATTTCAGTGGTGAAATTTGGTGGATCGCTTATGATTTTGATATTAAAAATCGAACATTGAGTTTGATGAATTTTGCAGTGGGAAAGAACTTTAAGCTGAAAAAACATTTGTTTACTGTCCGCCCAAAATAGGCTTTTTTGATAAGTTGGAGATAATTGCAAACTACCCCTTGCAATTTTTGTCTTTTTTTCTAATATTTTCTAAATTTTGGTCTTTGTTTGCTAGATTGATATTTTAAGTTTGTCTTAATTGCTAGACCTTTTTAATAGAAAACTCTGCCAAAATCTGTTAATATTTTGCTAACTAATGAAATAAGATGAATCATAGTTTGCGTTACGCATATGATTTTAAGTTTTAACTAAATTATAACGAAAACTAGTGGAAAAATATGTTTATAGTGGATAATTACATACTACACACTATACATTTTGTCTTTTCTATATATTTTCTAAATTTGGGTTTTTGTATTCACTAGATTGATTTTTAAAGGTTACATGATGGATTGGGATAGTTGCATTCATTTTGTATTTTACAATTTGCTTTGTTTTAAGGGACAATTGCATATTTTTTTCTTCTAAACTTATAAAATTACATTTTATCTCAAGGTATACTTAAAAGCATTTTGCTTTATGCATTTAAACTTGTGTTTTTGAAAAATATGTATTTTTATAGAGAAGTGGATATGTGTATTTTTTTTTTTCTAAACTTGTAATTAAACAAGAAAAATATAACAACTACTAGCCGAGCCAGATATATTGTAAGCACCTCAACTTAAAAGAGAAAAAAAAACTCCAGAAAATTAAAACTATATCAATCTAACTACAATTTTAAGTTTTAGTCCATAGGTAACCCAATATTCTTGATTTCTAGTGTGATGTTTTGCATCGAAAAACTCTTCTTACAAACACTAAGTTATTGTGGACTCCCCAAAATAAGCAACAAGACTATTGTATCATTTTTCAGTATTGAACATTAGAGTGTAAGCTCTTATGTATCTCCATAAGATCCTGAAATGTGAAAGCATATATAGGAGAATCTTGTACCAAGAGGAAGCCATCGGTCATATACTTGTTTTAAATACTTTAATTTTCTTATTTATATTCGATTTAAGGTGTAGTACATTCCACGTAATTTCTCTTTTTATGGGTATAGATCGAAGTACCTAGGAATGAAATTGATTGACAAAATCAATACGTAAATGACTCAAATCAAAAATTCACGTTTTCTTATGATAAAAGTGAATAATTTAACATTGTTAAAACATACAAAAATCATTGAGTTTAGAACTGAGACTTCAAATAATGAAATTCAGGTCCGAGAGCTAGGGTGAACCGTGAATCACATATGATTCAACCTATTTAGACGTTTATGTCTATTATTTATGAGTCCGTAATTCCAAACATAATAAAGTTATGTTCGTTTTAAGTTGTGTCTTTTTGCCTTTGTTTGTTTGCTTAAGTATAAATTTATTGCTCTAAGCATGTATTTGCAAAATGGTAATCTCATGCATCATTAGCAAAATAAGGAAAAAGAAAAATCATAAGAGTAGACTAGTGACATTAGCTAACCCATGGCTAGACACTACAAAAAAGAAGACCATTAATGACGACAGATCAGGAGACTGATCAACGGTCAGAAGTAGCTCGAAATAGGTGGAACGGATCGACTATCAATAGCGGCGACTTGTCGCCGTTAAAGGTGTCGCCGCTATAGCAAACAAAACTCATTTTATTTTTATATATATTTTTGTTTTTGTCATACTTATGGTAACTTTTTATAACAAAATGAGAAAAAGGTACTATTACTAATGAAGAAGTTCAAGTGCCTTGGACAACGTCTCTTTAAACCTAACGACATCAAGCGTTACATCTTGTTTATCCATATATACCGATCTATACGCCTCCCAACCTTTCCGTTGTATCGTATACGGATCTTTAAACACCGTATGGTTAACGGGATACTGGTATATTAACGTACTCTCAACTTCGCGTATATCGTACTCCAAATAATTCAACCCCATACCCTTTGCAGGATCACCATAAAATGTTTTAGCCATCCAACCCATGTTCCCCAATGGAACCACTTGTATAACCACACCATTTTCAGGCAAAAACACCATGTTGGTTAGCCCCGCACCATGAACCCCCATCATCACATCACACGAGTTCACGAGCCGCGAAATCTCTTTCAGATTCGCGTTCATCTCGGTGACTACTACCTCGAATCCCATGTCTCGTGCTGCGGTAACAACATCTTTTACATTCGTAAAAGCTCGGGTTTTGACCCTTGAAACTATTAAGAGCCTCGGCCGCCTTTTAGTGGACTCGTTGGTTAGCTTTATCGTGCTAGATCGGTTCAATGAGTAAGAACTTCTCAAGAACTTTGTGAAGTCCTTCATAGAACCCGTGTTTAGCTCTTTATAGTCGTCTTTTTCGAGCCCGATAATCATGCTTGAAAAGCAGTGTACTTTATTTTCATGATCAATGTCAATAGTCTCATATTTTGATAGTTTGTCTAGAAGCTCTTGGAATTTACCGATCCACCGAGGGTTCTTATTCGCCACGATAAACCGTACTTGTCGATTGAACCTCTTAGACGTTGCGTATAGCGGGATGATGGTGTCTGAGAAGGCGTGAAAGTTGTTCCCGCTGTATCCGCCAACCGAAAAGACCACGGCTGGTACATTGTGAGTTTTGGTGCATTTGGGCATGGTTTCAGACCCTTGTTGTATCGTTTTTATGGTGTAATTTGTAATATTTTGCATCGCGTGTTTGTCGCCTTTACGCGAGTATGGCTTTATCGTCCATGACGAGTTTACGACATGTGATGCTGACACGAAAATGGTTGAGGAACTCCCATGAATCCTTATGTCACCGGTCATCTCGCATGTATCTGATCTTCGTTTCGTTGTGTTGCATACTAGCTTTCTTTCCTCCATTATTTCAACATCTAGACATCATCATGATTGAGGATAATTATGATAATTCGAGAGTTTAAAAATATCTTTAAAACTGCGAGAACTTATATCAGTATAACATTTTTTTTGTTTTATATAAAGAAATGATTAATACATAATATTCAGCCATATCTCTTTTGAAGTTCAAAAAGAAAACTACGAACAAATTTGTAATTACAAATATGTAAGTTATACATAGGTTATACTATTTAAACTTATGTAGCTAAACAAATAAAAATTTTAAAAGCATATACAGACATAAAAGATTTTATGTTAGTTTTATGGTTTTTAATGTATATAAACATACACAACTGTATATAAAAATATAAATTTAAAATACATAACCTATTGATATTATTTTTTTATGATTTTTAAAATATTTATTCGTTCTCAAATGATTTTATCTCTTAAAATCATTTAGTTTATGTATTCATATACTAAATTTAGTATAATTATATGATCTACACTACACATGTATATGAAGCCTAACACAAATAGGAGAGAGGAGAAAGAAGATAAATTGATCTTAAAGGCTAAAGCTAATTAATATTTTTATAACTATACAATTTTCATTTTATTGATAAAAATAAGTGAAAGATTTAAATTGATTCCCGCGTTCTCGTAATATATGCAGCTCTGAATATAAACCCAACCTATCCAATGATATAGAAATATAAATATTATTATGTTGTTTATTTAATAAATATGTTTTCCATTATATTACTATTTGGTTAGAAAAAGATAAAATCACAAATATTATGACTATCATAAAAATCACAAAAGGAGTTGATGATTCATTCTAAGTTTACGACTGGTTAGAATTATCTTCGAATATATAATAATGATTAGACCCACTTTTGACAAATATAAAAATTTGTTACTTATATTATGCTAAAAATTTTGTAAAAAATTAACAACTTTAAACGTTATAACGGCCTTTATAGTTTATACTTACATGGTCGAACGGTTATTGTGTCCGTAACTATCACCGATTTGAGCTCCTCGAGTATCATCAATCTCAATTGTGCTACAAAGAGCAAGAGAAATCTTATCAAAAGAAAAACAATAAAGCAATCAAACCATATAAAAAAAGTATACATTTACTCATGTTATACTAAAAGAGTAAAATACACTCAATTTAAGTCTCAAACTTGTTTACTATTCACGTATTTGTGATTTTTTTTTAAAACAAACATTTACTTCTTAAACAGGTCAAGATTTAATTAAATGTCAAAAAATGTTAATATACTTTTTGGTTATATAAGATGATATGTGTTTATAGTTTCTATTTAAAATGGTTAGATTTAATGAAGTGAGAGTCCCAACTTTTAATTCACTAAAAAGCCTTACTATCAACAAAAGGTTGTATACATAGTTTCACATAAGTACATGTATTCTAAACAAGTTATAAAATCTAATATACCAAATTTAGGCCTAGAGTCTTTTTTGTGCAAATGATAAAGCAAGTTAGTTTTCTACGAAATTAATCATTTTTAGCAGCTAAAAGTATAAAACTTTATATACGTGTGTGCACGCTCGTGTGTGTGCACATCATGCGTTGCGCCTATGAAATCATAAACTTCCTGACATGGAAACAATATCAAAATGTGAAGTAACGCTACATTTACAATAACTTACAATATGGAGGGCCGGGGTAGGACTTGAACACAACAAAAAAGCAGCATACGATTACTAAACAATTTGTCAAGGCACCATATCCAAATCGTTTCCGGTCATGTTGACTGAAGCTTCGAGCGTATATATCTTGGTATTTCATTTTTAGAACCTATATAAACATGCCAAAATGTTGATGATCATAGCTATAACTATATGGGTATAAATTTGTGTAATATATACAACTTAAATGGCCTGCAAGAAAGAATGATGATGCATTTGTTTATAAGAGATTGCTCCCCACGATTTCAATATCTAATAGTTGACTTCTTTAACCTACCCTCTAATATATATATAATGGTTTTGTATTTTGTCAATATACAAACCAAATGATTTGTTAGTTAGATATTTGTATATTCATAAACCTTTGAATAGCTTATATTGGATCATTTTTATTTTTTAAATAAGTTACTACGATATGATGTATACAAAAGATGGTTCCTCTATAAAAAAAAGTTTTCAATTGCTTAAGAAGCTTAAGAAACAATTTAGATAATAAAATTTTTTAATCTGAGGCTAATTAAGGGTTAAATTTAAGTGTGAGAAAAAGAGCTGGAGGTTACTATTAGAAAACCTATAAATGTTTTTTTTTAATTTTCTTTACTTTTTTAAAAAATATTTATAACTTTTTATACAGTATTAACATAAAAAGTACACCATAAATTATAGAACTTTTAACTTTAAATTAAGTAAAATATTGTTATAGATTTCTTTAAAAACCAACACTATGCGAAATTATATTTTTTACCATAAAAATACATATAATTAATAAAACAAACACATATTAAATAATCAAAAAATAACACACGAACAATAAACATAATGATATGATAAAACGACACAAATAAAAACACATTTTGTGATTTAATAATCTAAAAATAACAAAAACAACACCAAAACATAAAACAACACAATATCTTTTAAATGATATATATATAGCAAACCAACACAAACAACACATTAAGCCGGTGCAATTGTTGATTATTTTAGTGGTCTGAATCTACTATAAACCAACATAACAAAAATGAAATTAGAAATTATGCTAGGACATGGTAAAAAATTATTAGCACTAACAATCATCAAAAACAAACATGGGGCACAATTAAACTATTGCAGTACATGCTCCTAATAGATATACTTTTGTTTTAGAAACACAAGATACATGATACACCATTGCTGCAATACAAATGGTACATATAACTTTTGTCACGAAACCTGAATTCCAACTTGTATTAAACCTGAACTAGAACTCAAATCAAATGTGCTTACAATAACACGAACAAATAGAATACAATCAATTAAATCAGTGGCGGAGCTTGAACTCTTTCATAAGTGGGGCGGTGGCGAAATTAATTTTTTTTAAGGGGGCGAACTCGATATTTATATAAAAATTTACACCATCGGACTAAAATTTAACACTACTTTTAAAAAAAATGAACTAACTAGTTTCTTTTTATCTTTTTCTTTCTTTATCTCAAAATCAACGAGGGTCGTTGAATTGAGGCTTGCAGTAGTAATAATCGGCTGAGATATACTCATATACCTACAATACCAATTTGACCAATATACATTCTTTTTAACTCCTTCCCGGACCCTGTTATTAGGTGGAATATATTGGGTATGTTTGTTTGTTACATTCTTTTTAACTCCCCCTAACGTGTATAGTTTTAAATATATTATATGTTTACCAATTTATGTTCGATGATGAGATAAATAATGCTATAATACTAGCATCTTTTATATGGAAAAGACATCGGAAGTTTATATAAAAAGCTACATCTGGAAAAAGCCTTGGTGGACTCTAATATGTTACAATCTGACACATTTACCGCAAGTAAAAAAACATTATATAATCATAAAAAATATAAAAATATTGTATTATTAGAAACTTATGTTATTAATATTATAGAATTATCATAAATGTAGTTGTATATTTTAGATTTCTTTTAGATTCATGATTTAAAGATTGGGTTTTGGTATTAGGGCACCCCAATAGGTAATTTTAACCACAAAAGATCATAAACGGATATATCCAGTACTTATGAATATTATATACTTATAATTCCATGGTTAACAGATATCCCAAACTCCCGAAAAGAGTGTCGGATATTGTTTTAAATAGGGTGTACGACTAAGATTATCAAACCCTTTCCCATACCTAACCCAAGCTAAGTTATTGGTTTTTCGTTACTTGAGTCAATTTTCTTAAACGTCACTCGGATTGATCGTGTGTAAACACGTTTAACAAAATTTATAAAAAAAAATAAATAAAGGACGCACATGGGTATGCATCTTTAATGGAAAAGATAAATACTTGGTTACTTTTATTATGATATTTTATATTTTTCACGTGTGTGACTATTATAAAACAAGTGTTTATAAACATGTTATTAAAAGAAGAATTGATTCATATTTACCGAAACAGCATAAATGGATGCTATTGCTCCTAAAAAGAGTAATCCAAACACTTTCATTTAGCATCCAGTCTCCATTACAAGTAGTCAACCCACTAGATTGCTTCACATACACAATTTGCACATATTCCAATATGATATCTTCGAATTTTTGGGAATTATCTAGTATTTAATAAAAACGAACAATTAAAAGTGTTTCTATGAATTTGTGATTGGGTGATACGGTGTTTGTCTCTATTAGAAATGATGTTTATTTAATTTCTTGTAAGTGTAAGGTCGATCATGTGTAAGTAGATGATTAAAAAAATTATTATTCGAAAAAGTTAACCATGAGTTGTTTTCATTTCATTTCATGCCATCACCATCAATTGCAAACCACCTCCAACCAAACGACTGTAAAAAACATGCAAAATGGATGTTTGTAGGCTAAAGCATCGTTTGAGCATCGGATAAAACGACTGTTTATAGGTTATGTCAAATCTATGTCTCTTTGAATTTTAAATGACCGTTTTAAGGATAAGGTGTAATAATCGTTTGCAGGTTATGTCAAATCTTATGACCGTTCTATTATTGTTTGGCTATATTTTTTTAGTTATCTCTTATATAGGCTAAACTTAAAAGACATAATCACTAAAAAATAACCAGGTTTATATTTGATTCAAGTTAAAACCAATATTTATAAAAAAAAATCACAAAATAAATATAATATTATCACTTAAGTGGTTTTCCTAAAAGACATTCAACCGTTTTGGTAGAAAATAATGAAACTTTGTTATTATTAGAAGCAATTCTTATTCTAATAAATGAAAATCTAAACACGTGATGAATTCTTAATCTTTTAAGGTCCATTTTTTGTTTTTCCCGCCCATTTTTAATCAACCCATAAATATGTCAAATATTGTTTTCTTTTCTCCTTAATTCAATTCTACATGTGATTTAGCTCTTCTGTATTATATAATAGAAATGGTTTTTTAATTAAACATCTATTATTTTAGACAGGATCTAGTTATGGATTTTATTTGAGAGGATCTAGACTGATGTTTAATAGACAGGATCTAGACTGATGTTTAATAGACAGGATCTATTATTTTAGAAGAGGACGGGCCTTAACGCAGTGATAAAAGCTATTCCTAAGGGACCGAAGGTCTCAGGTTCGATCCATGGAAACGGCCTCCCCACAAAAATGTGGGGGAAAGACCGCGTACATCTTCCCTTAAATGGGACGGACCCTCCCTGGACCCTGCGAAAACGCGGAAGCTCTTTGCAGCACCAGGTACGCCCTTTTATTATTCAACTTGTATAGTACATACGAGTCTAACATAGTATTTCAAATATATGCCCTACATTCTGAGAGTAAAATCGACTTTCAAATTCATTACTACAAACCCAATTATTAGTGTTTGAATCACGCTTTCAGCAG
>BJCN01001691.1:0-17371 GCA_018326445.1 Flaveria brownii | reverse complement strand
GACCAGGTCTATACCGAAATCCCACATTTTCAAATTCCACTAATCCAAATGAGGGCCAGCCAGGTGGCGGACGGTTTTTCTCAATTATGGATGGAGCCTCTGACGGTAAATCTATATACGTGCCCACACGCTCAACAGCATTAAAACTATTTTCTGCTCTACTTGCTTGCCTCAAAACATTACTCAGAAGATTTGTGATATTAAGAGAATAACTGAGGAGTAAACCGATTGTAGATGCAAAAGCTACTTGATCATTTGATCTTGAAAACTGCATGACAGCAAAAGTGGCGGTTAACCAAATCATTAAACCTCCTAATGTTTCCAATCTTATGGTCAGCCATCGGTTGGAACTGAAATTTATAAGGGTGAATCTAATATTGTTATCCATTGATTTCCCGTTAATGGTGGCTATACGATCATATGCTTTGTAAGCACGAATGCTTGATAAACCATTTAATGCTTCACCAAATTGCGCATAAACTGGAGATCTGGTTATGGAGTCCAAACGCTTCACTTCCCTTGACGTGCTCTGTAAAAAAAAAAAATTATTTGAGCTTGTTAGACCTCATATATATAACGGGAAAATTTTTGATCTGACACAAGGATTTGAATTTTTGAAAGATTGTTAATAACGTCTTATTAAGAAAACACTATGTCAGATCTTTAAGAATATAAAATCATTAATACCTGTGTCTTTTCATCAATGGCTTCTGGCTATTAATGGAAATATAAAAAACTTTCATGTTATGGTTTCTGGTAGAGTTGTCAATCATTTGCTTATGCAAAGTTCAGTACCAGTTATTGTATATCCCGTATAGATCAATGGCACAAAATAGAGAAAAAAATAGCTAAAATGCACATGGATTGAACAGGTTGCCTAAAATGTAATTGTTATGAATATTACCTTTAACATTGCTTTGCTAAAGATTTTTTATTATTATTGTAATCGTATACTTTCTTTAATCATGTTTAACATATTTAAGGAACTAGACACGTGTTTCATGTCAACCTGACCTAGCCTGATTGACTAAAAAATTTACCCATTTCGACCCATTACACTGAACACAATCAACCTGACAGCCATTTTCCCACCTCATTTTTCGTAAATGAATAGGACATTGACTTTCATAAAAAATGTAAAACAAGAAAAAGAATCAAGCTTTGAAGAAAAAATAACAATAATAATTTATTAAAGTAGAAATAAAGAAACGGAAAGGGTAAGAGAGGATGATTACCTGATAGTAGAGGTAGGCTGTGTAAAACAGAAAAAGAAGAGGCATTATGGCCCATAAAGATATTGTGCTCACAATGGCAATAAGCACAAAAGTTGAAAGTAGTTGCCAAAGTTGATTTAGAAACTGATTTGCAAGACTAGCAACATTACGGTCAATATCACCAAGATCATTTGCAAACCTATTAATCATCCGTCCAATCGGATTAGTTTGGAAAAATGTGGTGGGAGCTCTAAGGACTGAATGCAGCATCGTATCGTGAAGTCTTTTAGCTGCATGAAGGCTTGATGAAATTAACCAGAAAGAATTTGCAAAAGTTACCAGTACCTGCATGCAGCAATTGGTGGAGTAAGCATACACTGTCTGGTTCCAGAAACAAAACAAAACAAAACAAAACAAAAAGAAAAAAGAAACCACATAGCCATACAAAACAGGCAAGTTGGGTAAGGGGTCAAACGACTAATTATATTTGTGGGACAAATTGGGACACATTAGGTTGGACTGCCCAACGCATTTGATCCAGATTTTAAAATTTTTATAAGTTTTAATTAATCAATAAGATTACAACCCAAATTGACCATAATCCACATACCTGTCCAAGGGAAAAGAGGGCATAGACGAGAATAAAGAAACCAGGCCCGCGAGTCGTTGTGCTGCTTTGTTCTGTCCAGTAACTTAACCATGTGCTACTTGATATTCGAAGCACTTCAGTTGAAATATAGCATGTAAATAATATCAGTACAACCCATAGGCCTCCTAAAGCATCCATGTACCTGTAATTTATGATCAATATAGTCGGTTCTTGAGAGCAAATAGTCTAAAAATGTCAATATTTTCTTAACTTTTTACATGTCATAGAACATGTATCACATAGTAGTCTGTAGTCCTAATTGTTCCAGTAAATAGACATTGATCTTTGCGCTTTTTGTTACCATTGTTTGAGCCACAAAAATTTATAAACGACCGAAGAAGAATACCTTACAATTCAAGGTGGCAAAATGTGCCGGTTGGGCAGGTTGGATAATGAGTTATGAGTCAAAATAAGTAATATTTTAGTGACGATCAAGTTGTCCTGGCACTTTTAAACCAACCTCTTTTCTAATATAAATATATAATAAATGTTTTAGATACGACTAGATCAATCAAACTTTTTCTATAAAGCAACTTTGGAGGTTTAATGCATTACAAAACACTTCCGATTCTTTCAACGAATGCCTTTTAACTAAAATTTAGAATCTGTGTGACCGTTATAGATAAACAATAACCTAGATCAACCCACTTATAGGTACATGAGTCAAAGTTTACCCCTATACTACCAAGCAAAGACATCAGAGAATATGTTTACCAGTCTGATCTCATGCCGTCACCATTTCATTTCCACAGTACATAAAAAAAGGGTTCAAATTCCGTTTTCAACATGGATTTATATGTTTTAGGAAATGGTAAAAAAGGGAGAAGATGTGTGCTCTAATGCTTACCTTGCTAATACTTTCCAGCTAACAATACCGGTTTGCCTATCTTCTTGCTTAATAAGAACAGATTTACGATTCATTTTGGTTGTGATGCTTTGATCATCAGTCAACTCACCCACCACCTCATCAGCATACTGTTTTGAGGATCCATGATTCATATTGGTTCTGAATTCACTTTCATCCATGTGATCATCCATTCCACCCACTTTTTCCATTAATGTTTTGAAAAGCAACCCATTTTTAGATAGCTCGTCAAAGGTTCCTTCCTCTTTAACCATACCTTCTGAGACCAAAATAATTTTATCCACCTGAGGAAGAAAATGTAGCTGATTTGTGACAAGCACTCTTGTTTTCCCTCTCAGTTCTTCCTTGATGCATTTTTCAAAAACCTGGAGATGGGACATGCTGTGGGTTATAGAAAAGTAATATGATGTATTGATGTACAGAATAATTTTATCATAAGATACTAATAATAGAGAGGGAATGAAAGGACGTATTGATGTATAGAACTATTTTATCATAAGATACTAAAAATAGAGAGGTAAAGGACTCATTTGGGTTATTCTTTTTTTATCTCTAAATGGGTTATATGGGTAAAAACAAAAGATCTAATTAATAATGAAATGAGTCATACGGGTTGAAAGTTATGTGAGTATACATATAAAGCACACAACCACCAAAATCACTTTATGAGAAAAAAATGATTAATAGTTTAATAATAGTCTTCTAATCGTAATTTGCAACAAATATTTGTAGAATATAAAAAAAATTAAGTGTCTTTCAGGTCAACCCAACCTGACCGTTTTGCCCACACCAATTATTACCCATTTTAACCAAAACCCGTTTGACCGATTACCCAACCTGCCAATTTTTCCACCTCCAACTAAAGCATACATCGATGATTGTGACACTCATCAGAGAAGAAACTATTACCGACAGCCAATTCGGATTGGACCCGGTCAAACGTATTTGACCGGTTTCTATTGTTGCGGAATATATAGTTTGTTATATTATTTTTGCATCATTATTTATGCGCATATCTTTTCCTTATTAGTTACCTAATAAGTTTAGACTTATTATTGTATATATACTGGTTGTATTCAATAAAATATTCAAGCAAGTTTTATCAATTTACAGAAACATATAGTTCAAAATTAGTATTCTAGAACCATGTAAATAACAGAGAACATTGACAAAATGCTATCACAAATTTACCTCTCGGCCAACATGAGTATCTAGAGCACTTAACGGGTCATCAAATATGTAAACATCTGAGTTTGAATACACTGCTCTAGCCATTGAGACTCTTTGCTTTTGACCACCACTAATATTCACCCCTCTTTCACCAATCTCAGTTAGATCATGGCCCTAACAAACAGCAGCAGAAAGGAACACAAATTTAACCTCAAACCATCAAGAAACAACAGGTTATACACACTTGGATACTCAAGACACTTAACTGGAAGAATATCAAGATCATGCTGCAATGCAGTTACATCTATCGTTTTCCAATATCTTGAAGCTTCAAATTTTGATCCAAATAATATGTTTTCACGCACCTGCAAATATTCATCCGAAAGGTGGGACATGCAAAATTGTAAAAGTAGGTACATAATTAAATACTAAAGGCTAACATGAGCCTTGAGGTGATGTTTGTCTGTTTAGACACAGTAGAGGAACAAAATTGTTTATGTATCATAACTACACATTTGCTCACAAAGTAATGTTTGTGGTTCAAACCTAGCTTGTGTGTATCGATGAAATGCCCATTTCGACCCAAATATGTTTTGGCCCATTATTACCCAGATTAGCTGACCCACTCATCTTGAATATGCAAAAAAGAACAGAACACAGCAACTTACTGTAGAATTGAATATCCATGAAATTTGAGGGACATAAGCAACTGTTCCTCTGATGATAGCAGTTGAGTTTTCCAAAGGAGGAAGCTCACCAAGCATTGCTGAAATAAGAGACGTTTTTCCTTCTCCTGTACCCCCTACAATTGCAACTAAGCTGCCAACCTCTATATCTATGTTTATATCTGCTAATGTTGGCTTCAGGGCGTTCGGATCCCATGCAAAGTAGCCATTTTTTATTGAAATTGAGGGAAGCCCTAGTTCAAGTGGTGGGTTGGGTAACAAAATTCTCTCTTCAGCTAAAAATAGTTCCTCCAAACGCTGTAATGAAACATATGCATTCACCGCCTACAAATTACCATAAAACGAAATAGCTTAAATATTAAAATATCCTGCCAAACAACTGCCTTTTAATTAGATTATATTTCACTGAACAACCATAATGACTTGTAGAAGTCAAAATTTGACCTAATTATATATATGGATTGGTTTGGGTTATGTTCTGTATCAATGGCTAAGATAAAAGCAATGCATAAAGAGCAAACAAGTCAAAAGTAGCCTTAAGTGCATAAAACAATGGTAGTCGAAGAAAAGAGGCATACTCAAGGGGAAAAGCCCTCGCCTGTCGCGTAGGCGCAAAAAAAGCTCTTGCCCCAAACAAGAAAGGCACACATATAGGAAAATAAAGATATATATAATAAATTAAAACATTAATAATAATTAATATTTATAATAATAATTATTATAACAATAATAATGATAGTAATAATAATAGTAATAATGATAATATTATTAATAATAATAATTAATAATAATAACAATAATCTTGTGGGCAGACAAGTGCTAACACCATCATCACTTGTCTACTCCTATAGTCCGTAGATTGTTTACTCCTACAGTCCATTTCTTCTATCTACACATCCTCCTCAATCCTGACCTCTTGCATGTACTTCACACTTTTTCTTATTTCTTCTACTCCATTTTTCCTACACCATAAAGTCCAACGATTATAGGAAACCTTGCCACAATTACGCCGGAATCTTGCCGAGGACTCGCCAGAGCACCTAACGGAGGCATGGCGGTATGGTTGTGCCTCACTTAATGCCTAGGCGAGCGCCTCTTGCACTTTTGACTACTACGCATAAACGTCCTAAATCTTTTTAGTAAAAAAATCAAATCATGAATGAAAAAGTGTAATTATTATGACCATATTAGGGACACTAATTATTTACTAAAAATTGAAAATTTCAGAAAAAAGTGTTTTGGGTAAAACTTTGACCTTTACCGTCTATTTTGCCACTTCTAGTGACTAGTAATCTGAAGACTTGCAAAGAACACATATGAATTGGTGAAAAGAGAACCTGAGTAATTATATTAGGAAGCGTGTTTAAAGGAGTTCGCAGCACTGTAAATAAGGAAAGTGATGCAAAAGCCCTTGAAGGTGTCAAATCTCCACCAAGCAATGTGAAAAAACCAAATGAAATCACCGCCACAAGAACAGGAAGACTGTTCAGTATGAAATTGTTGCACTGCAAGAAAGAGAAATAAAAAGAATAAAAAACAGTTATTACATGAAATACATGAGATACCACAAGGGTTGGTCATTGGTGACCTAGTGATAGAGGCTTTTGCCTCTAGGAGCAACCAGAATTTGGAGGTGTTGGATTCAAGTCCCTCATGTGTAAAAGAAATAAATTCGTCGTTCTAAAAAGTACTAGATGAAATAACCTTTTAAAATATAACACATAAAATATTTATAACCAGTGTCACAATTCCTTCTCTTACTAGTATAAGATTGTAAACCTCAGTTTCCAACATAAGTTCTTTAAAATTAAGCATTTGAATTTATAGATATATTATCCAACAAAAAAAGTGGTGTATAATTGTAAAATGGTGCTCACCGCTCCTAAGAATTGTGATTTCCATAACCATATAAGCTCATCTTTCCTAGTAGTTTGAATTTTAGATTGAAAACTTTCCTCCCATGCATAACATCTGTAATTTGTGTTGTGACACAAAAATAATAATTAATTTACAGAAAAGTCAAAATCCAGAAGAAATGATTGTAAAGTAATACATACTTTACGGTTTGTATTGCAGCCAAAATTTCACTCATTAGTCCAACTCTTTTGTCAGTGTACTGTAATCCTTCCTTAGACAATCTCCTCATGTTGCGGACAATCATCGTCTGTTATCAGCAGATTGCACAAAAATAGTAAAAATAAGGTTATCCAGGAAAAATATTACTTAAATTGGCAACCACGGCTAAATTTACCACCAAACTTTCCACGATTCATTATACATAGAACTTTTTTTAAGTATAAACAAGAAAAACAATGCTATAGAGTCCTGATACAAAAAAAAATCACAAACCAGGATGCATATTTAAAATCCATTACCTGAGATGATTTTAAGCAATTAAAACAACTGAATGTACCTGTATAGGAAACATGAGAACCAAGACCAGAGAACCCACAAGTGAAGCAAACCCTAGTTGTTGATAAAGAAGAACCATGGAAAGCACAATTCTGAATGGAGCTGACCATAAGCCATGAAGTTGATTGCATACTTGCTGCACATAGGCCATAGCAATGATTCATTTTTACAGTGTCTTCATCACAGGAATAATGACAAAGTAGGTGGCTAACAACTTTTTTGTAATATATGCATACCTGGAGTGCATTAGCATCAGTTGTTATCATATTCATGGTTTTCCCTGATGGGAAATTCTTTCGGGCTTCATGGGTCAGCCTCAAAGATTTTCGAAATACAGCAGCCACCTATAACAACATATATTATTGAGTTCATCACCAAGATTAAATATTATGTCTATAACAAGTTCATTAATTACCATGGAATTATACAATAAAGAACTTACCAAAATTGACCTTATCCTGAATCCGGTTCTAACAGCATTCTGAAAGTATTGTGCTTCACAAAGAACTCCTAGTGACTGGATTTTATATAGATGAGAGCTCACCATTCGTTAGCAAAGATATCAACACTTTGACCAAAACCTCTCCTACAACTTTTTTCTTAAACGATTTCACTGTTTCTCCAGCAATTATTCTAAAAATGTGAAGTTAAAAGCCAATGTACAAGTTGCAACATACCACACCAACAAAAATTGAGAAGGCATAGATGTAGCCAATCCATGAAGGATCACCTCGTTGCAAAGACTGCAAAAAAAAGGAAAAAATTAATATGTCAACTACAGATAGCCAAGTACATTTTTTGTAAAAGCACATAGAGCAATAAACAGCTTGACCCTGCAATTTTCACTATAGCTTCATACTCTATACAAGATACTAAATAGTCCAATAAACTACTTTGATGCTTCACTATTACACCAGGTCCTTAATCTGTTTATCCACCCCGAAGAAGAAACAATTATAGATGTACTTCATGTAATCTCTAGTGATTCTCAACCATATAATTAACCTTTTTTGGCCACTTCTACAATGAGAAAAACCAACGTCAACATTTGTTATTTAAAAGAAAAGGTTGCACATACACATGCACATAGAGAGAATAACGAAGTGATAACATGCTTATAGATTCACATAAGATGAAGATCAACATCATCTCTCTTTCCTTTTTGTATCTATTACATGAATTCCATGAAAAAAATTACTGTGGATTAAAAAATATACATCCCGCTCTAAACTTGCAAAATATTATGTATCCTCAAAACAGAAGTTTTCAATACATAAGGTAAAATGCTTTTAAAACATGATTTTGGGAAATATGATATTTTGCATGTCTGGAGAGAGATATATGAACTACCCCATAAAATAACATAAATAAGTCAACTTCCACAAGGATTGGATATGTACCACTTACATACCCAGCACAACCAAGGGATTTCTATACCAAACATATGGACATAGACTTATCCATACTAATACAAGATATGCACAATTTTTAACTTCATAACTTCATTACTATAGAAGTAATAACAAAAGGCTTAAAATTAGAGGGAGACTGCTACAAAAAAATTTGTAGCCACATACAAGAACAAGTCACATAATAAATGCAACAAATAGCTAGTAATGGATTCTTAAGATGAAACTTGCCTCAAGGAGATAGCTTAATATAACTGGTCCCACAAACTGCGAAAGATCATTGCCTACCTACAAGTGAAAATGAGGTTGGATCTTGCCTTAGTTGACTGTGTCAGATCAATACTTAGGTGGATGTCACAATTTCTACCCATCTGCTTGGGAATGGGTCCTCTCAGGTTTTGTTTATACTCTTAACAGGTAAAATGGGTGAAATCATAAAGATGCTTATAAGCAGGTTGAAAGTCACTGGAATTGTAATTTTGGTGCATAAATCGTTCTAAATCATTGTGTTCAGCAAATAAAATTATAATTTCCAGTAAATAATTATTGCCATCACACTATTTGATTTTTTAGAAAAATATAATAAATTTAGATAATTAGTGTTTTGCCAAACCAAACTACCCATTTTGACCCAATCCGTCTGACCCACCCATTTTAACACCTCCGATTAGGATAATGAAATCAATACTTTGAAAAGGCCTCCAAACCAGAACCTGCAAAGAAACAACAGCTAATAGTTAAGTATAAAATACAGGTCTCCAGTGGCATACCTAATCATGAATTTTATCATAGAGAAAGTGTAATTAGTCACCTTCCTCCAACACAGTTATTCAGACAGCGTAAAAGAAATGGATTTGACCTTTGAGATTCTTCAGCCCAACATTTCTGGAATCTACAATTGATAACAACTAGTCATTTTAGTTAATCTCTAATAACTGAATGAAAACGAATTACATAATTTCATAAAGCTTCGAACTTTTTACTCAATGTCTCAGTCTGGTCCCATGTGTCTAACATCCAGACATCTTTTTCTGTTATAGGTTTTCGGTAGCCCTGCTGCATAAGGGGAGTCATCCATCCAAAATATATTCCTATGACAACAATGTTGCAGCACATTATTAGTAAGCAGTTTAACACAAAATATAGTCCTACAATTAAGATTATGGGTGATGATTGCAGCCCATTTACTTAGAAATGCTTGACTAGGTCATGTTTTATCTCCAATGGGTTACTATAAAGGAAGCATGTGAACAAGTCTCACAGAGTGTGTTTCTAGTGATACAACCAACTAAATAGATTTTTTTTGAATAAAAATAGACTATTATTGCCATAATAGATATTTATCACAAATTATTCATGATATTTTGGACGAAGTGTGTTTCGGGTCAACTCGGCCCATTCATATTGCCACCTCTAATAAAAATACTCACTTGACAATATGTTGGCATGCCTCTCTGGACAAATATGTTCTCCTCCACGAAGCACTTCATACTTGATGTCATCACCAGGCTCACTTTGAAGTGGGATATGACCTATGTAGGCATTCAAATTTGGTATATAACCAAGAAGAAATATTCCAAATAAAGCCTGCATCACACCAGAAAATATAGAATAACCAGTTACACCAAAAGATGCAGTCAATACATGCAGAACCACACCTGTAACCCAAGTTAATTCGCGCGGTCTTTTAAATCCACCAGTAAGATATACACGAAATATGTGTAGGATCATCATTAGAACCATCATACTTGCCGAATGCTTTTCCTAGTTCTTAAGTTCTTGTTTCATTTCTTTTTTTGTATTTAACAAGATCAGAAATCAAGAACTGACCATTTAATTACCAAAATTGTGACTGCACTGTATTCAAATAAAAAATCCATTAAACATACTACAATAACAGAGATTCAAAACAAACCTGGCAGAACAACGAACTGATGTACACAAAGAGTATATATCTGCATAACAAATATAATTGTGAGTACGTCTTCCAAACAGAGTAAATTAAGTCGCCACCTCCTTTAATATCCAGGAAAACTAAACATAATTCAACAGTGAAAATGTTTTATTATAATAAAAACTCCTATATATCCAACTCTGGATACCACAGTACCATTTCTTTTCCATTCTTTGTTTACCTTTATTATTTTTTTCTTGTGGCAATATGATAAACATTCAATAATCACTTTCAAGGAGTCAGTTTTGACATATTAAGACATCTATACTAATGTTAGAGGTGACAATTTGACTCGTTGACGATTGGGTTGACCTGGATTATGGTTTTTCACTAACGAATCAAAGGGGAAAATCAAGAAGATTGGCTAAAAAAGAAACAAGACAGATTGGTCAAATGGGTCAAACATGTAGGAAGTTACCCACAGTGTATGTTAATGCATAAACAAACAAACAAACATACCCAGTGTATCCCACTTTAGAGCAGGGTCTGGGAGGGGTAGGTGGTGGCGAGTCTTTCCTATATCTTGAGTGTATGTTAATGCATCGAACAACCCAAATCATTTTTTTCCAAAACATTAAATTTGTACTTATATTAATAAAAATTTGCCAATTTGGTAATCATATTTGAAATTCTAATGATTTTATACAAAAATTAATTTTGGACAAAGAATGTTTGGGTCAACCAGTGACCCAACCAGTTTTAACTCATACGAAAAAACTACCTTCCGGTTTTTAACCCATACCCAAAGATTACCTGCTTTGGCCTATGATCTAACCCATCCAACCCTCCAATTTTCTACCCCTAGATTTATAATCTAACAAATTGAATATTCTAGTTCAATGAAGAACCTCTATCAAATATATGAAAGCTACTCATGATATGATTCTATTCAGAATTTCAATTCATCATGCTATGAGCATCATCATCATTACATTTATCTAACTTGTCCTTAAATACATAACTTCACATGCACACATAAAACTGCAATGTACTTATTAGATAGTTGTACTTGTATTTGTTCATATTGATTAGTATAGGGTATATTCTGCCATTTACCCATTCATGATGTAATTATAAATAGTGGTGAATAATGAGAAGAAGGGGCATCGGTTCCACTCTACTAGTACTCCGTAATAAAGTTATCATGCACAATAATTGCAGTTTTAACATAATATGAAAGTTTCTATACCAATTTAGAACTGCAAAAGTGCAAATTTACTCAAATCAATAAAATAAGAGGATACAAACCTTGGATATAAATCTTTTACTGAAAGAATGGCACTAAATTTCACAGCATCCCCAACCAAGACATAAAGTACACCAAATCGGACATACCAGCGAAACTCTCTAATATACACTTTAGTTTCCAAAAGTTTCATGATCATCAAAGAGCTCCAACAAAGGGTCTCGATCACTAGTGAAACTACCTGCATGAAGACATAGTGCTAAGCATCAGAAACCTACCCTACTACATTTTTCTTTCATCTTAACATATTTGCATATGAACTTAATTTGTCTAAAGAAAGCATATTGCAGGTCACCAACTGAGCGTAATTGCATAAAAAGGTAACCAATTTTATCCCATTTCTATTTCAGGTAAGGTAAACAATTAAAGTTACAAATATTGATTAAAAAAACCCTTTTTGCATTAGTGAACTTGACCATGTTGACTTTTTTTTTACTTTAGCACTAAGAAATCACTTGCTGATAAGGTTAAAGATTACCTTGAATCAAAATTACTGGATTTTTAAGGTATTTTTCTAGTAAAAATAAAGAGGTTAGAGGAAAAAGAGATTAGACCAAAAATGGTTAGCTTTTTGAGCAATTTTCCCTTTTAGTAGTGAACAAATATTGAATGTATAGATGTCACAGCTACAACAAGAATAATACCTCAAATGGAGGAAGGCTACTTTGTGCGCTAAAGTCATACATTGAAACATTAAAAAGTAATCTGAACAGCGACTCTGCAGCACAATAACCAGCTAAAAAGGCCAACATATAATTATAGAGCTTCGACCGCAAGGAAAACCTCTGGAGTTTAAAGTCTTTCATGAGCAGCCATGTTCTATATAAGCACAAGCCCATCAAAACCACATTTGATATACAACCCACAACAGATTCAATGCCACATGGCGTATAGGCACCGAGAGCACTAGCTGTGGTCTTTGCCCAAATGCCATTTTCCTCCGGCCGGCAAAACCAAATCAATGAGTCTAAACCCATGATATAAACTTCACTATGACACCTCAGAAGTGAACTTTTCTTACACTATTTCACTGAATTCCCCCTACACCTGAAACAAAGATATCCCAAATATTCAGTCTTGAATAATAAATTGGTATTAGGTGTAACATACTGCATTATCAAAGCATAATAAACTAATAATCAGTCTTTATAATACAACCACCATCTGAAGTAAGCAATGCAACTTCAAAAGGGAGGGCAGAAGCACATCCAAATATTACTACTTCTATGAGTTCACTATGTTCTATTACATCTAATCCTGAATCAATCTCAAAAACCCACATCAAAACATGATTGGACACAAGATTTAAGCCTGCACAAGAAGCCTACATGATGAAATCAGTTGACTTACGGATCAAATAGTGAAATTACGCGATTGTTTGCATAGGGGAATGAAATTGGCGGCAGAGTAATATCAGTTCCACATTTGCAGTCCACTTTGCAAACGAATTATGACAAATGGGCCTTGATTTTAGGAGTGTGAAACAATGATTAGAGGTGTGTTCGTCATTGCTTACGAACAATTCCAAAGAGGGCATGATCGAGTAAGACAAGTATATCGAACTGACGATTTTGGCTGATGGTGACAACAATTTGGATGTTTGCAATTTAGATAAGAAGGGTGGTGGAAAGATTCTTGTTTGCAACATAATCAATATTATTATTATATTGGATCCTACAAAGTCAAATTCCTCTTTTCCCCTTTTATTCCTCTTTTGACGTTTTTAAAATAAAAACATAGAACTTTTAGTATAAATTTTTTTAGTAAATTACGAAAAATGTCTTTTATAAAGATATGAACTTGCACGTTGGATGTTTTATGGTTTAATCATTGTTTTGAAAACCGGATCAAACAGGTCGGTTTGACCGGTTGGACTGGGAACAGGTTTTTAATCCGGTCTTGTTCGGTACTAAGGCAAAAATAACCAAATGTATGGCAGTGATGTTAAAGAAGTGGTTTTGCTTGTTGACTATGGCGGGAAATCGAAAGAGATCGAAGAAGAAGAAGAAGAAGGAACGATGCTAGGGTTTTGTGTGTGAGAGAGAAAGATAACGATAATAGTTAAATACATTTTCTTTTTTACGTTCTAATTAAAAACGATTTTATAATGTTTTATTTTTTATCTTACAAAATCAGTTCCTAAATAAAGATCCATATCTTTTTTGTTTTCTTTTTTCTTTTTGACAATTTTATGTTTTATCAGAAAAGGTAGTTTGGTAATTATACTTGTAACTAATAGAAAAACATCACACTAGTTAGTGCAAATAACAAAAAAGGTGCACAACTTTTAAAAATAGGACATCCGGTGTAAATATTAAAGTGAAATGACATAATATGCAAGTTCATATGTTTATAAAAGTCATTTTTGTACCCCGTGTATTGTGACGGAAACGTCCGTTTCAGTGGGAATGAACGACGAGGGTGTTTGGTTTTGAAAAATGGGTCAAACAACAAAACGTTGTGAGAAAATGAACTTTACAAATGTCGTTTTACAAAGATAATAATGTGATAATTTTATTAAAATTTAGTACAAGTTGCAAGTATGTAATTCTCATTATTTATATTTCTTTAAAATTTTGTATCATTTTTACATGTATACCTTTACACTCTAATATAATGTTTCGCTTGTCTTGTTCAGACAAATTTAAAAACAAGATTACATAATAAATATTAATTAATTTATTGATTAATAGAAGAAGCAAAAGTTTAAAAATATATATATATAGCGTTGAAAAGAAAAGAAAAAGAAATTAAAAGTCAAACCCTATGTAGAGAACCAGAGATCTATATATGCATTCATAAATTGTTGTTTATTTATGTATATTTATAACCATAAGTTTTTAATGTTTAAAATTTTAACTTGAAAGCCAAAATCAGTTTCAATACTCTTTTAAGTCCATAAATTCTCTCCACCACCACCAAAAAAGAGTAAAAAGACACATATCCATTGTCTTGACTCTATAAGTCTAGTTCTCACACTTTTCATATTTAAAATCAACCATTTTGATTTCAAGTTCATACTTGACACACTTCAGACCATCAGCTTACGTAGGTCTCGTTCAAATCGGTTATCACATGGTAGATCTGTTTAAGCCATCATTGATATGTTATCTCATTGAAAACTTCTTAGAATATTAGTCTTTTGACCCAACAGCGATTTCTAGTTTGTCCAATATGACCTCTAACTAGTGATATTGGTTGGTTCGTTTAGAAACGACCCACATGGGCATAAATGAACCGGTAGTGGTGACAGTTGCAAGTCCGATTGGTTGGTCTGGTCATGAAAACATTGCTTTAATAAACTTTATACCTTTTTAATTTTTTTTCTTTTACCAAATTACACTTACACCTGCGATTTAACCAATTTATTTTTTTTATTAACCGGTTTGTATTTCTTCCTCTAAATACTTTGGAGTTTAATTATTGGTAAAAAAATTATTAAATAGAAAATATGGTGGCCAAATTAAAAGACTAAAAACACTACTGATATGTATGTATGTACGCATGTACGTACGTACGTTGTACGTGTACATATTTATGTATGTATGTATGTATGTATGTGTGTGTATTGTGTGGGGATTAGTAACTTTAAACAAAGTGATCGTAGGCATAGAATTTATTAAAGAATTGATCTTAGGTATATAATTTACTTGTATTTTGGTAAGTCGTATTTTCCAGGAATGTTCATTTTTTTTCAACTTTATATATTGTTAGGAGGCACGCTGCGTTGTAATGCCATTTTTTCTCTAATACAGACGTTGTAATAAACTATTAGGTGATTTGGATCATAATATATGAAGTTGACAATGAGTGTTTTTTCGTGTGTATTTAGACCTTCCTCGTGCATGACAATTCAGTGGTTAGTTGGTGAAATTAAATTATTAATATTAAAAAAAAGGCTTCTTTTTTTTTCTTACGATTGAAAGGTTGGTCGATTTTTTTAATATATTGTCTTTATGTAATCTTGATGCATGTCCAAATCTAATCCATATGTTACATAATTTTTGTAAAAAAAGTTATCATCTAAAAGTCCAACATTATTTTATTCAAAATATATAAAATATCAATATTTGTATTTTCATTTTTTCTTTATAAGTAGTTTTTAATAGGGGCTTTCTAAACTCATTAATTACATATTACCAAACTATTACATACTAGCTTTAGAAAACCCGTGTACTATACGGGTTGAATAAATAAAATATTAATATAATAAATTTTATGGAAAATAAAATGATATTCCAAGATATGATATGAATAAAATTACGTATGAGTAATTATTAAAAGTAATAAAACAGTGATATCAATCTTTTTGAACTTTGTTTTTAATTTTTTTTAAAAAAATAACATTTTGTTTTAAAACAAACTTATAAAAATATCATTTTTTAAAATATTTTATTATCATAACTTCTAAATTAAATTATTTTTGGTTTTTAAATAATTTACTTTTTAAAAAAATTAATTTTATAATATATCATATTTTTTAAAAAGTTTTATATTTTAGAAAAAATATTATTTATAAACATTTTATTATTTAGAAATAGCATTAATTAAAAATCTTTTTCTTAATTTATAAAAAAGTATTTTAATCTAAAAAATGTTAAATAATATTATTAGTAATTAAGGTAATTATTTAATAGGAGTGAGAGGCGGAAAAATTTTGATAAGGAGAATTGTGATGATGACACATGTTATACCAAGTTACTCTTTTATTATAATAGGTAGATTTCCCCTTTTAAAAACATATATATAGCATATATTTACCCATTTTATTAATTTAGTCATTGAATGATTCTTGTATCTATATTTTTTAAAGTTGTTTTTATATATTTCCCTTCCTATAACATTAATCATATATTTACTCAAGTTCGAGTCTTCTATATAAATAAAAATAATAAAATTATAACTTTAAATACAAAAGTTTAAAACTTCATTTTAAAACAATAATCACTGATAACCTAAGTTATGTATCCAATACAAAACAGAATTGTCAAAGTTTAAGCAATTATAAAAGTAAAACATTAATACGTAAAAATCGTTAGTAAAAACAAAATAAAATAGTCATCTATAGGTTAATTTTAATAAAATAGATAAATATGTAAGATATACATGTTTGGAAGGGGAAATATGTAATTGACTTTTTTACATCAAAGAAATATGTGATTTATGGTCTTAAGAATGGAAAATGTGTAAATATCCTCTTTTAATATTGATGTATTTTCATACGAACTTCGAATTCACTTATCTCTAATCTCTCGTAATATCATATTCTCATTAGTAGATCATTTGGTTTCCCTTAATGAATATTTGCAATTGCAACTTGGTTTATCTATCTTTTTATAAGTATGTATGATAAATGTAAGATATTTTTTATTTTATATATTTATAGGTAACTAATATATTTGTTTTAAAACATGAGTTGTAAAAAAAATGTAGGTTGGGATATATGTTGTGAATGAGTATAAAAATTCAAGTTTGGTTGGATTGTGTAAGTTTTAGGGAGAGAAATTAGTTTTTTAATAAAAATTTGTTTTAGGATAGATTATAAATGAAGATAGATTTAGTTATAAATGTCTAACCCTAAGTAATTTGATGAGTTTGATAATGGTGTTATTGTTGTTTAAACGGAAAATTATTAAAGTAGTCATTTGACCAACTATTTTTACAATAATAGTCATTAACTTTGAAAATGTTGGATCATGATAAGGCTGGTGCAACCAAAATCACTTCATAGTCATTTTTTGGTGCTACATTGAAGGGCTTCCGAAG
>BJCN01001606.1:0-10515 GCA_018326445.1 Flaveria brownii | reverse complement strand
ACAAATCACACCTTAAGCACCTAAACACCAAAACAAACACAACCTTAAGACCTAACTTCGGTTCAATAGGAATGTTAATAACCCGATTAAACACTCAATCTATTAAATAATCCTAGCTTAATGACTATGTAAGTCATTATCATCAAACCGCCACCTAGCCATGACCTTGGACACTAATCACCTTCCTATTTCACCACCTATCAATCCTACTAAACACATCATCAAGCTAATGATGGCTTCTTAGCCACCACATCTCTCGGCCGATACATGCATCATCATAGGCACACTTCTAAGTGTGACACCTAGTCAAACTTACACTTAGCATAGATAATCACTTGCCACCTTTCTTACCTAATAAAACCACTAAGCATTCCTATGATCACCACCTCACTAGTCTAAGACTAGAGGTAATGATGATTATCTCTAACAACTTGGAGCTCTCGATCGATGGAACCCAAAACAACCACAACCGCGACCACCACAATCATAACCATCCTCACTCTTGGCCCTCTCTTTCTCGGATTGTTACTATCAACCGCAAGCCATCACCACCTCGGTTCATTGCCTTCCCAAACCATCACACCCGTAAGCCAACCATCATCACCACCTTCTCATTCTCTTGGTATTACACCACCACAAACACCACCATCACCAAACACCATGATCACCACCCTCTCGGTTCGCCATCAACACCAAATACTTGGATTTCATACAACCCAAACCACCAACTATTGATATCATATGGTTTATCATCATCCAAACACATATCATCTTCATCCAACCATGGTTATCTAAGTGTTCACTTTCAAGCTCAAGAACCTTGACCTCAAGCCTAGGACATCAAGAATTTAGGATCTTTCATCAACCATCCTTGACCATCTTTTCATCAAAACAAGGTTAGAAAGCCTTAAACATGTGATCAAAGGTAGTATGTGTTTAAACAAACACATACATGACTATCTTCAAAGAATACTTACAAACACATGGTATTTATTTCCAGAACTCAGTAATAAATGGATTAAGAACTTAAAAATATAAAGGTTTTAAAACAAAAAATGGTTAAACAAGAAGGATTACAAATACAATATTTAAAGTCTTAGTATTCTTGATGAAATTAGATTAAATACTTAAATGACTGTGATTGTGGAAACAAATCCGGAAATATGTTTAGAAATATTAGTATTATCAATCTATAAATTTTGGTAAATTAAAGTTGAGTAAATTAATTTATGTGATTTAATTAAAGAAAAGTAGAATAAATACTATATGGAAGAACAAACTTGATAAAAATCTAAAAAAAATTATATAATGACCCTAGTATATTATTGAAGTTTTGGAATAAATTTCGTGATTATATTCCTTTATATGTCTAAGATTTATATTTTTATATGATCTGAAATAGTAAAATCTAAAGAAATACACAAACAGTGAGTTAGATCATAAAAAATTAACATAAATCATGATATTCTTAATTTGACAACATGTATAAATTTAGTGATTTTTGGAGATATATAATTATTTTTATTGAATTTTATGAAATTTGGAAAAATTAAATTAAACTGTTTATTGTGAATTATAAACCAGTAAATTTATGGGATGAAATAGACACCAAAGTAATTATTTTGTTAAATTTTGGGAATTTTATAAAAATATTAGCTATTTTTTCTCTTTTATGTTAAGTTTGTATTAATTCTAGAAAATTATCTGAATTTAGTCAATAGATGAAATTTTTATATGTGCATTTACATTATTAGATGATGTTGCTATTATATTTTGGAAAATATGAATAACAGTAGACACTGTTTTGAAATTTTTAACTGAGGTACTGAAAATTTTAAAAGAATAAAATATATTTCTAACTTATAATTATTTTATAGGTTTTCGTTGAAATTGAGGTAAAATTCATAGCCCCGTTTTTATATTATGAGTATGAGAAAAAAAGCATACTGTTTTGTGTTTAATGCAAATAAATGAGACTTTTTGAGATAAATTGTTATGTTGTCATAAGCTACAACCATTAATTCGGATGAGTAACCATCTGATAATATAGGTAGTGCTACTTAGGAAAATATTTTTTGCACCAACAGGATTAGTGTTGTGATGCTATATTATCTGATTTTTGTGATTTGTATTTGTGACAGTTTTGAATCACCTAACATATAAGTATGTTTGGTTGTAATCTTATTTATGTTGTATCAATATATTTTGTTTGATTGTTAAACCTATGTTTCTCACCAATATTATATTGATAGTTTCAGGAGAATAAGATAACTACCAGTATTATGTAATCGTTTGATGTGTACAACGGTTGGGGAGAAGTTATTGGGAAGACTTGTGTGAAAATAACTATTAATATATTTGAGCCTATCATAATGGTGGATGCACACATCCACTACTATTGAAGAAATATGAAGCAGTTAAAGATTTTGTGACTAGGTTATATGTATTAGGCTTTAATTAGATAAATTTTATAAACTTAATGTAACCTAAGGACTTACTTATATATATCATATTATGTTGTTATGTTTTAATTGTTGTTATGATTGTTATTTATAATCAATGTGTTTTGAGACAAAGAGTCACATCCAAGCATTTCACGCTTCTTCCGGGATGTGACAATCATTTTCAGAAATATTCCATATCAACATCGATTGCATTTAAGAAACGATTACTCATCCCCAGAAAGCCAACTATTTTCCCAGGAGACGCTACTAACTAAAATAAACGCATCCTACACCGTTTTCTTCTCCATAAAGCCCATGGATCCGTTTGTTTGTGTAGAAAGTAACTGGCGTATTGCTTCTAATTCTTTTAAATCCTTCAGCAGATCTACAAATCCCAGAGATGGCCGTTGAAAAATCCTCCTCGCCATCCAAATCTACTTGCCAAGGTCATGGTTGTTTTCAGCCTAGATCAATTAAAGGGAACCAAAGGGAATGTAGGCAAGTGATACCAAGGTGTTGAAATCTGGTATTCCTCACAAGTAGTGAAGGTTTAATTACCATTGTAGACAAAATGTTGCATATTGAAGAGTAATTTTGTAGGTGTGTGAGTTTGTCGTTCAAAAAAAAAAGATGAATCAAAAGGCTAGTGAAATGAAAACATTGTATTTTATACATGCATTCCAGTTCAATTTTAGTTTCATCCGTCTGTCCATGACTTTATGACAAGACAGATTTACCATGCTTTTTTAGATATTAAAATTGAAGCGTGTAAATCACATTATACTCTCATAAGTAAACACACACTTGTTCAAATGTTGAGAAAACTCCATCCCTATGGGCCTGCCAGCTACATCCCATTGCATTACAATTATAGGCAAATTAGAGCCTGGCTTTAGTTAAAAGATTAATTAACAAACATATTATATAACATTTCAACTTTAGAATATAGTTGCCAACATGAAATGAACCTCAATCATGATTCTTTCTTTATATGCAGAATTAGGACCTGAAGTGTCTTTGTAGGCAAAACATAAACGCCAATAGCATGTATGAAAACGCTAGCACCTCATGAAATATTATAATCACCTCACCATTGACATCATGCGAGAAAACAATGCGAGTATTAGAACCATACGGGCCATAAATCATTTAAGGCAGGGCAACGAGTATATGATCATGACGACATTAAGACGATCTCTTTTATTTGGATAAAACATGGAGCTAAGCGACAGTTCTAGATTCGGAGAATTGATTTTATTCTAATTTTAGTTCTTTTTAACTTGTAAGTTCTTTTTGAATGAAAAGTTTATTTCTTGTCGATTGGTAACAAAAAATTATTATTCATCTACCAGCTATAGATTTTTTAAAAAAAATCCATTGAGAATATTTTTACCATTAGATGTTCATATTATAATTTTATCAATTGTTTTTTTCTTTTTGACTTTGAGTTATATTTTACCCAACCCAACTTCACTGGCCAAAAATTTGCTCCAAGTAAAACAGAAATTTTGCACTTCCAACTGCTAGGCGTCATATCTTAGTGATTTCTTTGCCAGTGTTTTCTCATGTTTTATAAACTTCTAACCTGCAACCTGTACACTACTCTCATTTGCACAATTGTACATGATTTTGTAATGTTGGACAGTCAAGATTGTGTTAAAAGTGAATTTAATCAGTTGTAACATAGCCAAAAAGCAACAGGTATAAAAGGTTAAAACTTGCATATATATGCCTATACATGCATTCAGAGGTCAAGTAAAAAGTAGAAAAGAACCTAAATTTGCATAATCTAATAATAATAAATGTAAACCAATTAGGTTCAATGCAGTTGCAAGCGATTAATAACGCATCTTAGCACAACATCCACACAACATCATCTTTAGAAATACTCCATATGAACACCAATTGCACTTAAGAAATGATTATTCCTCCCCTGTAAACCACCTACTTTCCCAGGAAATGCGGCTGAACAAAAATAAACGTATCCAGTACCGCTTTCTTCTCCATAAGGCCTATGGATCCATTTGTTTGTGTGGAAAGTAATCGACCTTATTGCTTCCAATCCCTTAAATCCTTCAACAGGTCCAAAAAAGCCAGAGATGCCCATCAAAAACTCCTCCTCAACATCCAAATCCACTTGCCAATGTCATGATTGTTTCAGCCTAGATGAATTAAAGGGCACTAAGCCAATGGTACCAAGGTGTTGAAATTGTGGTATTCCTCACAAGTGGTAAGGGTTTAATTTCCATTGTAGACAAAATGGTGCATATGTATTTTAGTGGGTGTGTGAGTACGCCCTTAAAAAGTAAACATGAATCAAAGGGCTAGTAGTGGGTGTGTGAGTTCGCCCTTAAAAAATAAACATGAATCAAAGGGCTAGTGAAATGAAACAATGTATTTTTTACATACATACCACTTCTATTTTAGATCCATCTGTTCTTGCATGCATTTGTGAGAAAACACATTTACCATCCTTTTTTAGATATTCAAATTGAAGCGCTTAAATCACATTCAGCTCTCCTACATGAATAGGCACTTGTTTGACAGTTAAGAAAACTCCATCATCCCACGGTTTACCTCCAACTGCTCCCCGTGGGCCTGACTCCCTTGGGACTGCCATTATAAGCAAACTAGAGCATGGCTATAGTGAGCAGATTAGTTTAAAACATATGAAATACTAGAATGAATGGTTTCTAACAAAAATATATCATAAATATAAAAGTAAAACCGTATAAATAGAACAGAAATACAAGCAATCGACTTTTAGAGACTACGAAATGAACCTCATTCATGATTTTGCCATCATATGATGGAGTTGGACCTGATGCAAGTGCCTTCGGCATACTATAAAAGCCAATAGCATTTATATAAGACTTAACACGCCCATGAAATCCTATAATCATCTCACCATTGGCATCATGTGAGAAAACAATGCAATATTAGAACCATACAGGCCATAAAGGTTCCGATTTGTCTTAAAGCTGATGGACGTCACTACTTCAGATACGTCATGCATACCATATCTCCCACTTATTGACACTAAATACTCATCAGGATAATCAATGCAAATCTAAAAAACCAGTAACAAAACTTTTATGAAATGCGGATGCTATAACATAGTAGCATTTATTTTAAGCATATTAGTTACCGTCTGTGTACAACAACTATATGGTTTACCAAATCTAGAGCTTTGGATTTCACTTTCACCGTGATGAACACTAAATCGAAAATCAATCGCGAACTCACAATCAAGAACTACCATATGTTATTATGAAAGAAAGAATACAATGAAGAATAAGAATTGAACACAATGGAAAAAAGAAAGAAAGATCATCCTCTAATGATCAACTAACTATCCTATATATACTTCCGAGAGATATATCTTCCGAAGCTAAACTAAAACTTCCGAAGCTTACAACATATCTTCCGAAGTTAACAAACTCTAACAACTATATTACACCTAACACCTTCTAACAAAACATTAACATGTTTAGTCCCTGTGGTTATTAATAGTCATAATAACTCAAGAATAGTACTTTGAGTAAATGACATATTCAGTCCCTGAAGTTTAATCCACATTTCCAACAATCTCCGCCTTGGATTAACCTTCACTCAATGTTTAAGATCTCCAAACAATACTCAAACTTAGGACCTGGTAATTACTTTGTAATCATATCAGCACCATTATCAAGAGTATCAACTTTTTTAATCTCAACCTCTTTGGCCTTCACCACATCTCTAATGAAATATAACTTAATCCTTACATGTTTAGTTCTTTCATTATGCACTTGATTTTTAGCCAACTGCATTGCACCTCTATTATCACACAAAATCACATTACTAGACGGGTTAATACCCAGCTTAGTAACTATACCCTTTATCCAAATAGACTCCTTCATAGCTTCTGTAAGAGCTACAAACTCAGCTTCAATAGTTGATAAAGCAACCGTTGATTGCAAACTTGCCTTCCAACTGACCACACTTCCAAACAAAGTGAAAACATAACCTGTCATTGATCTACCATTGTCTAAATCCTTGGCAAAATCACTATTAACATAGCCATGTAGACCATTTTCAGCACTAAGATCTTTACCAAATACCAATCCAACATCTTTAGTTCCATTAAGGTATCTAAATATCCATTTCACTGCCTCCTAGTGAAGCTTACCAGGACATGAAATGTATCTGCTCATAATACTAGCTGCATAAGCTATATCAGGCCTTGTGTAGACCATCAGATACATCAAACATCCAACTGCATTAGCATATGGGATCTTATCCATCGGAATTCTTTCTTCCTCAGATGTAGGTGAATCTCTTTTGGATAACTTGAAATGTTGAGCTAGAGGTGTAACCATTGGTTTAGAATTTCCTATACAAAATCCTTTTAGAACCTTGTTGATATAACCAGTTTGAGTTAACTTCAACTGTCTTAAAACCTCTATATCTGCTTATTTGCATGCCTAAAATCTTTCTGGCAGCTCCAAGTTCCTGCATATCAAACTCACTCATCAGCAATTACTTTGTAACTTGGATCTCATTCTGACTTTTACAAGCCAATAGCATATCATCAACATACAGGATAAGATAAACAAATTCTCCTTTAGTATACTCCCTGTAGTACACACAATTGTCATAACAACTCTTCTTAAATCCCTGACTTACTATGTAATCATCAAACCTGAGATACCACTGCCTTAGAGATTGCTTAAGTCCATACAACGACCTCTTAAGCAAGCACACTTTATCTTCCTGACCCTCCACCTCAAATCCAGGCGGTTGCTTCATATAGATGGTCTCATCCAATGAACCATGTAAGAATGATGTTTTAACATCTAATTGCTCTAATTCATAATCCAACTGAGCAGTTAAAGCTAATAACAACCTAATAGATGTATGTTTAACAACTGGTGAGAATATCTCATTGTAATCCACACCCTTTGTAACAAGTCTTGCTTTAAACCTGGGTGGTTCACCCTGCACACCTTCCTTCAACTTGTATAACCATTTGCAGTCTATCAACCTTTTATCCTGAGGCTTATCAACAAGGACCCATGTCTCATTCTCATACAAAGAGTTCATTTCATACTTCATAGCCTCAATCCACTTTTCCTTATCCACTGATCTCACAGCTTCATGAAAAGATAAAGGCTCTAACATGCTCTCTTATTATGCAAACATAAACAGAAATACAGTCAAGTCTTCAGTATCACTTGATCTATATCTAGCCGGTGGAATGATAGTCCTTCTAGTTCTATTCTTAGCTAAGCTATGAGGAACAAAACTAGATGGTCCCTGAGTTGTAACTCCTTTAGCATTGCCATCAGAGTTACCACCTGACTTGTCACTATCAGATGAACCAGGTATTGAGTCTCCTCTTGACTCATCATTCTCCACCTCAATTGTTACTTCATGATCACCAATACCTTGACTACTGTTACCTGCATTCTTCGGTAAGTCCTTATATAATACTTCCTCATTAGAGGTTGCATCTCTACTCACCGTACTTTCACCCCTTATCTCCATTGACCACAATCTATATCCTTTTACCTTATGCGAGTACCCAAGGAATATGCATTTAATAGCCTTTTCCATCATCTCTTTCCACTTTTGTTGAATCTCAAGAGCCTTTGCAGGAGTTGTGTTTGCGGGGATCACCGCTTCACCGCCTTTCAAAGCGTCGACAACTCCCTAATGCACCAGCAGGGCCTCATCTTCAACCTCTATAATCCAAAATCATTTCTACCATCGAATTTTCAAATTTGAACTTAGTAGACACCATGATGTTCACTGGAATTCTTCCACTCAATCAATTTCACCCTTGATTGATTTCAATTGCCTTCACGATTTGGATCGCTGAAATTCGATTTCGAGCTGTAACTTGGCTCTGATACCAATTAACACTAAATCGAAAATCAATCGATAAGCAAGATTTTGTGAAACAAAAATAGAATTCACAATTTAGATACAAATAGGAAACGCCGGTTTTTCGGTTACGAATACGATTCGGTTTTCGCTTCTTTAGTTTTCTATTTTTTTCAAGACCTTAACAGTTAGCATAATAAGAGTCAAAATTTCAACACATTTGGTGGGTTGCACAATATCACACGATCACATTGAACTATTCTTCTAGCTTCTAAACCAAGTTAGAGATGATCACATTGAACTATTCTTCTAGCTTCTAAACCAAGTTAGAGATGGTGATCACATGAAAAACGAAAAGAATGGTAATCAATCAATAGACTTCAAATGCATACACACTGTTTATGTACAGAAAACAAACAATCAAGAACCCTAACAACCTTTTTAAAACAAAGAACGAACCTGCAAAAACTATTAAAATTGCTGAAGAAGGATACTAAAATTGAACAACTATGAGCAAAACATAAGGAAGATTAGCATTATTTAAGTGTTTGTTTAGTCTAAATCTTTTTTCAACATTAACTAGCTAGGATCGTTCGTTATTCGAGTTGTGATCGACAATGTTTTCAAAACCGGACCGGAAAGCGAACCGGACGGCCTAGAGGTTCACTGGTCGGACCGGTCGGACCGGATTACGAACCGGATGACGTCATAAATATTTAAAAAAATATAAAAAAATTCCAAATATTTATAAAACTACAAACACATACCATTCAAGTAAACATAGTCCAAATTAACACAATATATCATATACATACCAAAATTAAAGATTTTAAACAATATATCATGTTTAAACGGTGTTCCTTGATCCAAAACAACATCCAAAATACATATCATTCAAGTAAACATAGTCCAAATTAACGAACCGGTGTTCCTTAATCCATATCCAATTATAGTTTTTTATTAAAACTAAAAAAATAAAAAAACCGGTTCAACCCGGTTCGCCGGTTCCGGTCGGGCCGGTCGACCGGACGAACCGGTCGGTTCAACCGAAAACGGGCCAAAAGCACCGAACCGAACCGGCCTCCTCACCGGTTCCCGGTCGAAACGGTCGGACCGGCCGGTCCGGTCCGGTTTCGAAATCATTGGTGATCGAAAACATCAAACTCAACGAATTCGAAATACTCCATTCAGATTCAAATTCAAATTTCGAGTAATTTGTTTTCAAATAAATAGAATTAGGGTACGGCTATAAATATTTTACCCTGAGATTTTTTTTTTGAACTTTAGAAAAAAAAAGTTTTTAAAAAAGTTTGAAAAACACTTTTTATATAACGATATATAAAAACATATTTATAAATAATAATAAAAAATCTTAAAAATTAAATATAAATATTTCTGAAGTATAAAAAAATTTAATGGAAAAGTTAAATAATATCTTTTAGAATTAGAAATAGTCATAAACGTACTGAATTCAACAAACTAAACCATTCAAAACTGATCTATTCAGTTCGGTTATCCGGTTTAACCTATTAAACCCCTTTATTATTCTATTTATATGGGTAAGTGGACCGAATAAGCAAAATTTTATGTAACCGTTAAGCGAACCAAAAACCAATTCACGATTGGATTTAGTTTTTTTGGGTTAGACATACGGTTCAGTTTTCAGTTATTATCTGCGTTTGACTGTTTTGAACAATCATAATCACTACAATTAAAAATAATAAAAAACAAAAAATAATAAAGACTAAAAGAAATAATAAATGAATAAAAGTTAAAAACTTTTAGCTTTAACATATTAAGATGTGATATGGTAAATAAAAAAATATAAAGTAAAAAAGTTAATTATTTTAAAAAGTTAAAAGGAGAGGTATAACAAGTAAATAAATCATATACTAGTTTAGATAAAACAATAACAATATTTTTATTATAGTTTTTATTAATATGATCACTAAATTGGTAAACTGTTATGCTAGTGACATGTGCTAAAATGATTATAACTTGTAAAAAGATAACATGTGACATATAAACATATTGTTTTATTATGATAGATGTGATATAACTTATTTTTAATACATATAATATTATGCTTTTTAATTTATGAGTGAGGATATGCTACAAAGCCAACATTTACTAAAAAGGGTGAGAAGTAATATTGACCATTGGATCAACTCATTAAAATAGATCAATGGTTCAAAAAAACGCGGTG
>BJCN01001598.1:0-11238 GCA_018326445.1 Flaveria brownii | reverse complement strand
CTTCTTCTATATCTGAACTCGCATGATCAGCTATGATGTCTCCCTCACTTGCAGATCCGTCATCCAAGGTGTCAACAATAGCAACATTTGATTCACCCTCGGATACGAATCGGAAGGACTAGTCTTGTCCTTCATCACCTTGTTCAACCAAAGCTTTAGAATCTTTACTTGCCGATGCTCCAACCTTTTCCTTGTCTTGACGGTTGAACATGGGAAAAGGATTCCATTCCCAGTCTTCTTTGGCTTTGTGCACTCACGTTTGAAGTGCCCTTTCTCTCCACAATTGAAGCACGTGACCTTGGTTTTGTCGAATCCAAATGTAGTGTCTTTGGTTGCAACCAAATTTTGCCCCGTCTTCTTGAAAAACTTCTTGGCTCTTCTAACCGCACTTGCTAATGCCCACATAATATCCATGCGTTCCAGCTCAGTTTCATCAACTTGCTCATAGTCCTCGTCAGCAAGATGACAGTTCCTAATGTTACCAGCAACTAACCCGTCATAAGATTGAACAACGGTAGCTAGAAGATCCATATGCTCTTTAGCAACTTCCACGGTGGATTCTCGGTCTTTAACTTGGTAGTATTTGCCTCAGGAACAATATATTGGGTGTTAGTTGACCCTGATGTTTCGGTTCCGGATGAGTTGCTTTGGGAAGGTGCAGAAAAGTTAGACACAAATGTTGTTTGAAGCGGTGCGCCTGATGTAGAAGGAGTTGGAATTGAGTTGTAGAGTGTAGGATTCTGAGCATAGGATCCTTTCTTTGACTTGTATTTCTGACCCAGCTCTTCCTCCCTCAACTTCAGAATGAAATCATTTATGTCTAAAGTGGCAAGAATGTCGCTTTGCCTTAAATTAGACATAAATGGATCCTATTTGTCTGGCAGACCATCAGCAAAGCTAGAGACTTTATCTTCCATGGATGTGGTCACGCCATGAGTGTGCAACTCACTCATCATATGATAGAATCTGTCGATCATATCATCTAAGCTCTCCTTTCCAATTGGTGAGAAATTGTCAAATTCCTTTTTAAGATCTTTTGCCTTCAGTACTTTCAGAGTTGCATTGCCTTCGTATCTCTTTTCCAATGCTTCCCATAACTTCTTAGACTGCTTGTTCTCAGAAAACTGATGAAATATATCTTTAGGTATTGACTGAGTCAATAAGGCATATGCTTTCTTTTTAGCATTATGCATAGTCTTCTGGGATTCACTCATTCCCCCTAAAGTCAGCTTTACCCCATTAGCACTGACAGGTGTCACATAACCAGTCTCAATAGATGTCCACAAATTTGGGTCAACTCCATTCAGGTAGATTTCAAACAGTTGTTTCCATTGTGGGAATTCATCAAACGTTAATAGCTTTGGCGGTTTGTTGTGGTTCCCGATCTCACTTTCCAGAAGTAGAAGATTCTGGATGCGTGAATCCTTTCCAACAGTAAAAGCAGATAACTGATCTTCCATTTCTTTAAACTTGGTGAACTAAGAACAGGACAGATTGACTTATGCGATAGGAAAAGCCGACTAGTTCAACCGTGCAATTGAAGGATGCGAATGGCTTCAATCGTGCGATTGGATCCAATTGTGCGAATGAACAGGACGAATGAGGTCAACCATATGGAATACTTCAACCGTGCGAACGAACTGTGCGAATAAGTCCAATCGTGCGATTGAACTATGCGAATGGGATTCAGTAGTGCGATTGGGCCAATCGTGTGACTTAAGCTGCAGCTGCGGGAAAAAATCGAATTTTTGAATACTTGACTCAAAATTACGAATTTTCACGAACCCTAATCTGCCGTATGGGAAAAAGTCAAAACTTTTGACACAGAGACTTGACAAAAACATATTTTGAAGCGTAAAAGTGTATTTTTTGAATGAAAATGTTAGTTTTGACACCAAACCAATTGAATCCACGCAAAATCACGAGCCTAGGCTCTGATACCACTTGTTGGGACCGTGTACGTATGGAGTACTAACGGATTCTGCGTGAAACCAGATCAAATAGCACGGAATTCTATTTGATTGGTGATCCAATAAGTGAGAACGAATAGCCCAATCGATCTTACGATGAAAAAAACGTTAATAATGGATTGGAATAGATGGGGAACGAACTATGAACTTGGATTTGCGACTTTCGACGCTCTGGACGGCTAGGGTACGAAGTATTATGAAGTAATTTGAAGAGTTCTGTTTTTTAATGAATTATGTGGTATTTATAGGTTATCAGTGTTCATTCATACGACTGAACCATTAGCATGGTTCTGTCTTGCGACTGAAGCATGCGATTGACTCATACGCACGACTGAAGGTTCAGTCGTGCGATTGAACCAATCTTATGTCTCAATCATACGACTGGTCATGTCACCTAGTTCAGTCGTGCGACTGGTCCATAAGCATGGTTCATTCATGCGTATGGGCTATAAGTATGGTCCATTACCATGAATGTCCACATGATTGAGTTAAACACATCTCTAAGTTCTTATTGACTTAGAACTATGTAAAACCCACATCAAACCTATATAATTAGTTCATACATGTGAATCACATTCAATATAAATATAACATGACATAATCAATCACATATAAACATCATAATGCATTTTATATATCATTCAATCAATTCATTACATTGGATTACACATGTGTAAGACATGAAAGACTTTTACATTTAAGAACATAAACTAGGTACATCAATATGTATCAACACAAATAATAATACACAGGCACAAGTTTGGTTTACTTGAAACATACCCGACATGACATCAGGATCCACTCTAGCTTCCTCCCATATCCTCATGAAAGCTCTAGTTCTTGCCCTCTATCCACCTTCCTCCGACTTCTTCTTCACCCTTGAACTCTCAGCCAGTGGCTTCTTGCAATATTTGCTCACATGGCCTTCCTCACCACAGTTATAACACTGTATAACCCCACACATCTTCACCACATGACCGGGCTTCTCACACTGGAAGCACACATTCAATCCCTAATTGCATTCACCAGTGTGCTCCCTCCTATATTTACCACACTTCATTAACCCCGAGCCTCATGACATCACCCTACGGTCATCCACCTTCATCATTTTGTTATATGGAGTGAAACCACCACGTACAAACCGTTTCCCACTCCAGTTTCTGTCACCTCAACCTGTCTTCTTCACCTCAACTACTGCCCCCTCTTTCTCATCATACACCCCCCCCGCCAAATCCACTACCGACCTGAAAGTGCTTGGTTGGGTAGCAATCAAATGCCTGCGAATATCAGTCAGCAATCCTTGCTCGTACTTCTTGATCATCTTCGATACCGGCGTCACCTGATCTGGTACCATCCTCGCCATTTCATTGAACTTTGTAGTGTATTGCTGGTGAGTCATGGTTCCCGCCTCCAGCTTTAAGAACTCCCTCTCAATCTTGTCGAGTTCTCGGTGAGGACAAAATTCCTTGATCACCAATTTCTTTAACTCTGAACACCTCATCCTGCCAATAGCTCTGCAATCCTCGGCCTGGACAATGTTGTCCCACCAACACAGTGTCGAGTCACCGAATGAGTGAGTGGCAAACTTCACTTCCTATTCCTCGCGACAGTCACTATTCTCTAACACCAGTTCCATCTCTCGTACCCAGCGGTGGGAAGCTGCAGAATTGCTATTGCCATCAAAGGTCAGGGGCTTGCATCTTTGAAATGCCCCATAGTTACAACCACGTGTAGTTTCCTGCACTGCTTCCTCCTCCTCCTCCTCACTCAAAACAACCATCTTAGTCTCCAGTTTAACTCCTCCTTCTCTCCTAGTATTCCTCCTCTTTTACCATCTTTCGTCCTCCTTTACAACCTTAATCACTTTAGTCACCACAGACGGCAAAATCATTTGCATGACTTGATAAACCTTCTCCACTACTTTCTATTTCATTGAGAGTCTCAAGTTCGCACTCTCATCAACGCCCACATGCTGATGAACTTCAGGATCTAAAGGGGTCGCCTCAGTAGCTCTAGCCTCGTTTCTCGTGACACGCGGATTCGCACCACGTCCACTACGTGCTCCACCTCTATAAGCCTTAGAAGATCTACCGTCCACTACGTGCTCCACCTCTATAAGCCTTAGAAGATCTACCTCCAGCCATCTATAAACACTATAAGATCCAAACATTAACAAGGTCATTTAAGGGAATAGCTCAGTTTATGTTGAGTATAGTAAGTCCCTAATTACAGTGGCCAGTTGTGATTAGCCACCTACTTTACTCTTCATACCCCAAGCATTTCATGTCCTAACTACATCAGTATCTAAATATACTAAGAACATATAAGTCAAATAGCACACGCATAAAATACCGGTTAACCTTAAGAAAGAATTACCTGATGGCTCGTAGCTACTCGGGCTGGCATCTCTCCATTCATCCCATTCTCAGTTTAAGTTTAGGTTTTGATAATATTTACCCAATTCTCTTAATCTTTAGCTCTGATACCAACTTATAAGGCCCCGTTCCTGGGACGCTTACAGTTGGACCTTCATTATATAAAACATTTATAACAAACACGTTATGATAAGATTAAGTAGCAGAATTACATTACAAAAACCATTCATTTTATTGATAATTTCTATTGTGATGCAATACAACATTGTTAAGATATAAAAGAAAGCATCCGCTAATTGCATTACAAAACAACAATAATAATATGCGTGAATGGATGCCAGTCTTGCCCTGCCGAGTAGTTTCATCCTTGAGTGCCATCCTCAGCAAAATTACCTACCAATTGAAAATGCATAAAAGTCAGCGTTGATGAGTGAGTTCTAGTTTTAAAGTGCTAAAATACTTTATACAGTTCGTATATGAAAATACTCTTTCTAATAAAATACTTTCTTTACTTTCGTACGTGAACAATCATCGTACATACAACAAGGTATAACCTTATTCATCATTCCTTATCACACGTATTCGTTTGTTTTGTACTTTATTATTATCTTTCACTGTTTCTAGATCCTATCAGGACTTTACCCCCATCATGGCCCGCAACCACCATTCCGAGCACAAAGCCTCTTTATTTCCTAGCACAAAGACACATCATGTCCTGGCATAAAGCCACATCATTTCCGGGGTAAAGTGACAAGGATCTCGTTTCATACTATGGATCAGTCACCAAGACTGATCCCCCGGTGTGTGAACCCTCATGGGTTAGCCAAAATCGCTTGCTATAATACACACAGTTGATCTAACAACTCTGAATGAGTTGTGATCCTCCTTTCATTCTGCTTCCAAGCCTTTTCTCTCATTCGTTCTTTATGTTCTACTTTCATTACCATTAGTATTATCTCTTTCTTTTAATGATAATACTTTACGTTTATAATCATAAACACACCACGTAAAGTCACACATCAATATATATAAGGAACATAAGAACAGAGCATAACCATGCATAAAATAGGCACATATAAGCCTTAAGTCAAACTAGGGTCAAAACCCTAAAAATCTGATTTTCCAAAATTTCAGAAAATTTTCTAAGTGTCCAGGCGTATGGGCACTATGCAGGCGTATGAGCCCTGCTTAGGCGCATTATCACTATTCGGGCACATGGCCCTACACTTAACTATTTCTCACTAACTCTTGGGTGCATGAGTTGTTTAGGGGTATGGGCCTACACTTAGGCGCGTGAGGAAAAGTTGGGTGCATGAGCACTATTGGGGCACCTGACCCCAACACTTAGGTGTCTGGGTAACTACTTAGGCGCATGAACTACTGTTCGGGCGCATGAACATGCACTTTGTATTTTTAACACATTATTTAGGCGCATGAGCTACTGTTTTGGCGTATGAGGGTACTGTTTGGATGCATCACCTTACTTAGACATTCTAAGTCTATTTTACAGGAGCATGAGCCCTATTTGGATGGATGACCAGATATCTAGCATGTTATGAAGTCATTTTCAGTCCCAATCTTAATTCAAATGTGTTCCTAATTTATATATACCCTTCTAAACATCAATATCACATAAATAACAATAAAATACTAACATACATACACTTACACATACGGGTAGCATATATAAATATTTTTAAAAATGTTTTACATGCATTTTCATCCCCAAAGAAGTTTAAAACAACTAAAAAAACCGGGGGCTAGAACTCACCTTATACAACTTTCAAGCATAACTCTCTCAAAGTCTAGAAATCTTGATGTTTCTAACACCTAAACACCAAGAACACACAAACCCAAACACACATAATATATAAGAACATGCACTCTCGTTTTCATAGTAAAAAATACAACAAAACCGAGTCAATTATGAAGATGAACACTCTGATCTTCTTCTTCTTCTCTTCTTTTGGTCGACAAAAATAGATTAAAGTAATAATAAAATATTTGACTTTGTACTTATTTGCACTAAGCCCCCTCCACTTTAGCTTCTTTTCATTCCTTTCAAGATACTTTATTTTCTTCTTCTAGTTTTTTTTTTGTTTCTTTTATTTTTTACAAATTTTCCGGGTGTTACACTCCAAGATATGGAACTAGTGAAGATGAGCTACTTCTCATTGATCGTATCCAAGAAAAGGATGAAGATGAAGAGTAGATAGTGAAGGATGAACTAGAAGTGAGTGAGGAGGTTCATCCTAAGAAGGGTCACTATACACCTAGAAAGAAGAAATAACCAAAGATAGCAAAGTCATATAGGAAGAATTGGATCAGGGCTACTAAAAGAAAATCAAAGAATGCCCAAGAGATCAAACCCATCTTCAACCCTAAGCAAAAACAAATCTTTATCTCTGCTGGGTTTGAGGTGGTGAAGACTGAAGACTTAACTATGGACTCTAGTACTAGGAGTCTTAGTACAAGCTCAAACCATCTTGGTCAAGAGAAGAAGGTTGAACAAAAATGCACCACTGTTGCATAGCCTGAACAATCTAGCTCCAAGAGTAAGCTTAACCCTGACAAGGCTGCTTCACCATTTAAGAAGGTGAAGAAGGAACTGGAAAGAGATCACGCTCAACCTTCTCCTCAGAAGAAGACCCTTAGAAGTATGCCTGTTGAATACTACTCACTTTGCTGAGGATTGCATCTATAATCCTAAGAGTAGAATCCACTTGACCAAGAACAAAACTTCTAAGGAGAAGAAGAAACAACTTCAAAAGGAAAATCACTTTCCTTCAGAAGTTCCAAGATTACCGAGAAGAAGATAAGTGGAAAACTATCTTTGGAAGCAAGTTTGGTCTCAGAAGAAAGGTTGATTCCAAGGACTAAAGGCTGATGTAGTGGATGCAATAGCTTTTGAAGGTTCAGTCTCCAAACTTCTGAAGTCATAAACATTTATGAAATTTTGAAAGCCAAGTCTAATCTTCCAAAGATGGTATGGAAGATAAAGGAAGGTCATATGACTAAAGTTTCTTAATCAACAACAGGCAATGATCCTCTAAGCTTGCATAAAGGATCAATGGGTGATGAATTATCTTCTGGTCATCTTGATAAGCCCAAGACCAGCAGGCCTTGGGTTTCCAAATATAACTAATCATCTCTATTCATGCGTAGGAACAACTGAAAACCAAGAGAAATATATAGATCATTGATAGTAACTATTCAAAGGGACATGACAACCAATAACTCTTTGCTTTAGAACTTTGAGAAAATTTATGGAGGGCAAGTTGCTTTTGGAGTAGAGTCAGGTGATTACATCACTGGAAGGGGTAGGATCATAAAACAGTAAGCTCAGCATTGAAAAGGTAAACTTTATCAAAGAGCTGAAATGGGACAACTCCAAAATGAAATTCAACAGCTAAACGCCCACTGCCAGAAAGGACTATGTCCATGGGAACCCCCCCCCCCCACAAGGTACATCTCGCGCCTATGGGCCATTATCCTGTGAAAGCCAAAGACTAAGAAGAATGATTTTAGCAAGCAGGAAAAGGGTATAGATGATACACAAAAGTGTGTAAAGGAAACCGCAGTCATAAATAGAGATGACACGCATTTGGGTGTCGTGTTTATGACACGCAATCTTGACACATGTTTAGGACACACAATGTCTGTCAAGGATTTTTATATCATAAATAAAAATGACACATATTTGTGAGTCGTAAATGCATGTCATTGTTTTAAAATTTTCACCTGTGACAATTTTAAAACTGCAATTACCTATTGGAGTGCGTGTCATAGCTATTTTATAACATAATACAAAATAAACAAAATATATATTTCAAAACAATATTATTTCTTATAATATTTTATAACACATAAGTAACATTTCAAAGTTTAAAACATTTAACTCTAAGTTTGCAACAAATATCGATGAAAATTAATATTTACAAAAAAATGACCATTCTTTACATATTTCATCAATATCAGCATCAGTGTACTCGTCTTTTCTTCCCCTAACATGAAACTTTGAAAAAAAGATAGAGTCATATAAAACCGAAGATCTAAATGTCATTAAACATATGTATCAAACTGAAATCAAAACAATTTTGAGATTCAAATCTAACCTGATTTCATAGTAGCTGAATAGGAATCTCAATCATAGTTGTTTAGTTGTTCTTTTTACGGTGAATCACTTGACCTTCTTGTCCGTACCTAATTTTTCTACAAAATAACAATGAAATTATATAACTTGAAGTATTTTTCATGTATAAACCTATGCCAAACAAGATGCCTTGGTTTAATTCTAACTAAAAGCGACGTGTTGCTAAAATTTACAAACTATAGACGTACATACCATTACCATTCCAGATGACTGCATATTAGCAATATTTCATAGAATTTAAGAGGATATGAAAGCGATCTGCAAAGAATATATAAAAAATCAACAATAAATAGTTGGCTTGATTTAATCCAAGTATCCAACTACAATTAAATTGTCAAATACGTAGGTTCCATGGATACTTTTAGCTGCAATCCACTTTTTACTAGCATACCCATGAGGAAAATGTAGAAAGAGCAGCAAATCCTTCTTCAATAGGAACAACCAGGAAAAACCCCTATACTTGCTTGTAGATAACAATTAAACGAACATCAACTACACTTGCTTTAAATGAACAATACTCAATTACTTTATTCACTACACCACAAATAATTATGTATAATGATGAACTATTTGGCAGGTTAGAATATGGTAAATATTTGGTTAACCTACTACAGTTTCTTAATTTGCATATTATACCACCATATAATTAATCTAAAAGATCCACACCAAAGTTTACTTTCACTTGAAACATTTCATATTAAAATCATGAGATCAAAAGAATTCCTTAATTACTTTAAGAAGTCATAAAATCATGATCCACACTTGGTAAAAACTTCTGCTCATTCGATCAATCTATGAACATAAAAAGAAACTATTATTAACAATAGTTAAAATAATGTTCTAATAAGGTTCATAGTAGTTTAGCTCTAAATATTTACTCACTTACCTTCTTGACTTTAAAACAGCAAAAATTACTACCCATATCTTGCAAAACTTCTGCCTCTAAAGTCTAAATCAATCTATGAAGTTATGAACATAAAAAAGCAACTACCAAACTTAAGAACAACAAATAAACAATGATGATCTGCTTATACCTTTAGTTACTATTCAAACTCAGAACTCGAGTTGATGTTTCTACTACAGGGACCGATTGTTAAAAAATATTGAAAAAAAAGATGATGCATCTTGTTAACAAAGTAAATAATAAAAACAGTGTTGTGTATCATTCTAACAAGTCAAGATTAGAGCTCAATTTCAACAGGAAGCCAAGAATTGACCATAAAATAATGACTATGTTTTAATTGATTTCACCAATTGGGACTCTGATTAAGATCTACGGCAATATGGCTCCTTACAAACACAGAGCAACATGCAATTTATAGGAGAATCCAAACGTAATTTAATATATCATCTATGCCCACCCCCAATTTTGACAAAATAGATGGTATACGAACCTGTGAATGCACTCGCCTAAACACAATGTCATGCGGCATCAACACCCAAGGTATAACACAAACGCACATCTGCATGGAGATAAATCAGGAAAATATGTTAACCAAAAACCCAATTTTAGCTGTTCAAAACCCAATCTAAAGAACATGTAGTCATGGATGCTTGATCAGTTATGGTGTTGGTAAACCAAATCAGGAATGAACTGAAAGCAACATTAAGTTCCTCTTCAGGAAACAACCATATGGGTAACACTTCAATAAGTTGGCCCTGCTCAAGAACAAACCTAAGTTTGAAAAATGCAACAATCCACCGTTGCACAGGTTCAAAATTAACATTTGATTTGGATTCCGTCCTTGGTGAAAATGATGGAGACCTGCTCATTGTCGGCTAAGAAGACAACCCCATTGTTTTATACACCGATTCGACATTTATCTCGAATATCATCAATCTTAGATGAAGAAATAATTAAGTGTTTGCACTCATCAGATGCTATGTAATTCAAAGTAATGTAGAAAAAAACAACTTCAAAAATGTTGCATGTATTAGCCGATGTTATTATTATTGATTATTTTTATTGATTTCTTATTATCTATTCAATATTTGTCATTATCTATTCCATGTTTAGAGTAGATATTTGAATCTTGTACTTATCTATTCATCCTCCTTATATAAGGGGATTTGGTTTTCAACAGAGATCATGAAATTATTGAGAGATACCATAAACACTTTTATGGAATCAGAGCCTCTCCAACCATGGCCGAACTGAAGAAAGAAGAAAACAAAGAGATCCGAGTACCGACACTTCACCCGGCTTACTCAGTTACCAACATCAACAACAAGATCTGCACGTTGGATGGAACAAAGGTTAGTTATTCATCATGGACGAAACTCTTTAGGCTCCATGCTACGGCCTACAAGGTTTCGGATCATAAATGTTGATACACATGTCCCCAGTTTTAGTCTAGTGAGCTTCAAGGTAATATACTTTCATCTTGTAATACATATGTAATGTTGAATCTGTGTAATGAAAAACTCTTCTGTGAATGTTTATTGGTTGTTTAATGTTATATCTATTAATATTATTTATTGTTGCACGCTTATATGAACATGTTATATAGGTTTACAGTTGTTAGACATAGTTCTGAATCATTAAAGGTTCAAAAATGTGTTTAACTAAGTATTCTAATTCAGTCGCACGAATGGACCATGCGAATGGGCCAATCGCACGATTGAACCAGGTGATTGAGTCAATCGCACGATTGAGTCATAAGACTGACTCAGTCGTACGAATGAACCAATCGTATGACTCAGTCGCACGACTGAGCCAGTCGCTTGGCTCAGTCGTACG
>BJCN01001589.1:0-12005 GCA_018326445.1 Flaveria brownii | reverse complement strand
ATCATGCTCGATCTCCCCTTGCCAAGAGTCTTGATTCTTAAGTTGTAACGAGCTTAAAATCGTTAGGTTTGATTGGATTAACAGTTTCCCTTATTGGATCGCCAATCAAATAGAATTCCGCGCTATTTGATTCGGTTTCATGTAGAATCAGTTAGTACTCCGTACGTACACGGTCCTAACAAAGCCTAGGGTTATACTTGTAAGACATTCCAAGCTTGTAATCCACGAATCTTTACGGGAGCTGAAGGTCCTCTAGACATCATTAGATGGATAGAGAAGATGGAATCCATGAAGGAAATTAGCAACTATTCTGCTGATCAAAGAGTGAACTATTCCACATGTTCATTCCAAGATGAAGCTTTATGTAGGTCCATAATGGTCGATTCAATAGTGCAAATGATCACCAACACACAGAAATCCCACTGATATTCATTGAACCATGAGAGAATCTTGCTTAAAAATCAAAGTGAAGATCAAACAAAGATCAATAGAGGATATAAAGCTACAATAATGAACAAATCAGCTCCTAGCACCTCTAGCCATCACACAAAGATAGGTTTTCAATAAAATGTGCCAAAGTTGCATTAACAATGATCAAACATACAATTTATTGTACAGACCCAGGTTCGCTGACAGCTTCGCTGAGCCAAAACTATCTAACTTCGCCAGGCAACCAAAACAGGTTCGCCTGGTAACAAACAAACAAAACATAATCAAAGTAAGTCTAGTCTACTGGGCGAACCTATAGGTTCGCCCTTAGGTTCGCTGACAAAGTAAAACATCAAAATGCAAAGATAATAACACCGACATGCCGGTGAGTCCAACCTATCTAGATCATCACTTTAAGCCGGTGGAATTCACAAGTTGAGAATCTAGGAGAGGATGCTGGATTTGGTCTTTGCTGGAACTAGCTAAAGAAAATGTTATTTAGGGAGTACGGTCCCTTCAACGAGCTACAAAAGATCGAAACCAAGTTTTGGAACCTGATGATGGAAGGTGCTAACGTTAGAGCCTATACTTCCAGGTTTAATGATATAGCAAGACTTGTACTCCGTATGGTTACTCCAGAATACGTTAAGATTAAGAGATACATTTAAGGATAGGCACCCAGATCCGAGGCATGGTTACATCATCAAATCCTACTACGGTGTAGAGCGTGGTGGCATTAGCTCATTCACTAACTGATGATGCTATACGAAGAGGCGTGTTGGTTAAAAAAGGCGATACTAGAAAGAAGCCCGTTGAGAATGAGAGGAAGGTTGTGGAGTCTAATACGAGGTCTATGGAGAACAAGAAGAAGTGGTCTGGAAATTTTAAGAGCCGAGCTGTGAGTAAGAAGAATCAGAGGGTTGGATCAAGAAAGATGTATGCTACTAACTTGCCTGAGGCAAGGAGGCAGGTTAGCGGGCAGCCATGGTGTAGCAAGTGTAATCTTCATCATGACATAAACTGAAATGAGAATGTGTGTTCAAGGTGTAACAAATATGGACATCAAGCTCAAACTTGTTGAGTGAGGTTGGTTGAGAAGCCTGAGAGGATGGGGTGAGGTTGTTTTAAATGTGGTGTTGAAGGTCATTATAAGAGGGATTGGCCCAAACTTATAGGATCAAGTGCAAGGGGTAAGCATTTGAGATGAATGCCAAGGAGGCAAGACGGGAACTGTCTATCATTACTGGTACGTCCCTTGTCAACAAACATTTCACATCTATATTATTTGATACTGGCACCGATATGAGTTTTGTGTCAAGGAACTTTGAACCATTACTTGGCCTTAGATCTAGTAAATTAGATAAGAAATACACTATCAAGCTAGCCAACGAAAAGATAATAGAAGCATATGATGTAGTTAAAGCATGCACTATGCAATTAGAAGGTCATTCCTTTAGCATCGACCTCCTACTTGTTATGCTTGGTAGTTTTGGTATCATTGTGGGATAGATTAGTTGTCAAAACATCATGTTAAGGGGGTATGCTACGAGAAGATTGTTCGTCTCCCTACTGCAAGTTGTGGAACTTTGACTATCCAAGGTGATAAAGGGAAGCCTACCTTGAAAATCATCACTATAATGAAGGCATGCAAGTATCTTCATAAAGGGTATTCGGCATTTCTAGCCAAGGATGTGGATACTAAGTATGAGGAGCGAAAGCTCAAGGATACACCTATATTATGAGACTATCCAGACATTTTCCTTGATGATCTGCCTGGATTACCGTCTAGACAAATTGAATTCTGAATCGATTTGGTACTAGGGGCTGCTCCTATTACCCGATCACAATATCTGTTGGTACACATGTCCCTAGGTCTAGTCTAGTGAGCATCAATGTAATAGACTTTCATCTTTTAACACATATGTAATGTTTTATCAATGAAATGAAAAACTCTTCTATGAATGTTTATTGGTCGTTTAATGTCATATCTATTAATATTATTCATTGTTACATGCATATATGAACATGTTATATAGATTTACAGCTGTTAGACATAGTTCTGAATCATTAAAGGTTCAAGAATGTGTTTAACTAAGTAGTCTGATTCAGTCGCATGACTGGACCATGCGAATGGGCCAATCGCACGACTGAACCAGGTGATTGAATCAATTGCACGATTGAGTCATGAGATTGACTCAGTCGTACGAATGAATCAATCGTATGACTCAGTCGCACGACTGAGCCAGTCGCTTGGCTCAGTCGTACGAATGAAAGTTGTAACCTATAAATAACACTTAATTCGTAGAAAAGAAAAACACTTCGATAATTTCCAACCCTAGCCGTCCCAGTTCGTCCAAAACGTCTCTTCCAAGTTCATAGACTGTTTCTGATCAATCCTAGTTTGTTCTTAACGTATTCTGATTGTTAGGTTTGATTGGATTAACAGTTTCCCTGATTGTATCGCCAATCAAATAGAATTCCACGCTATTTGATTCGGTTTCACGTAGAATCAGTTAGTACTCCTTACGTACACGGTCCTAACAATATTGATTAGAACCTTTGGAGATGCAAGAGTTGTCCAAACAATTAGAAGAACTGCTGGATAAAGTATTTATAAAATCAAGCTTCTCACTATGGGGAGCACCAGTCTTATTCGTGAAAAAGAAGGATGGGTCATTCAGAATGTGTATCGATTACCGGTAGTTGAACAAGCTTATAATCAAGAAGTGATACCCATTACCAAGAATAGATGATTTGTTTGATCAGCTGCAAGGTTCTAGTTTCTACTCAAAGATTGTTCTACAGTCAGGTTATCATCAGTTGTTGATAGCTAAAGAAGATGTTCCAAAACAACATTTAGAACACGTTATGGTCGTTACAAGTTTTTGGTTATGCCATTGGTTTGACAAATGTGCCTGTTGTGTTAATGGAGTTTATGAATAGAGTATGCAAACCTTACTTAGATAATTTGTAATAGTATTCATCGATGATATACTAGTCTATTAAAGAACCAAAGAAGATCATGAACAACATCTGAAAATCATCCTTAAGACATTAAGAAAAGAGAAACTGTATGCAAAATTCTGAAGTTCGAGTTTTGGAGTCGAGAGGTTCATTTTCTCGGACATGTCATTAACGAGGCATACATGTGGATCCAGTAAAAATTAAAGCAATCAAGAACTGGGAGGCACCTAAGTCTCCAACCAAGGTTCGTCAGTTCCTTGGATTAGCCGGTTATTATCGAAGATTTACTGAGAATTTCTCGAAGACAGCACAACCGTTGATGTTGTTTACTCAGAAGGATAAAAAGTATGGCTGAACTGATAAGCAAGAGACAGCTTTCTAGTTATTGAAGCAGAAGTTATGTAGTGCTCCTATTCTATCCCTTCCTGAAGGAATAGATGGGTTTGTTGTGTACAGTGATGTGTCCCGTTTAGGGCTTGATTGTGTGTTAATGCAAAAAAGATAAGGTGATAGCCTATGCAACCAGACAATTAAAGGTGCAGAAGAAGAAATACACCACTCATGACTCAGAGTTAGGAGCGGTGGTTTTTGCACTCAAGATATGGAGACATTACCTATATGGTATGAAGTGCACTATTTACATGGATCACAAGAGTCTTCAGTACATCTTCGATCAAAAAGAGCTTAACATGAGGCAACGTCGATGGGTAGAGTTGCTTAATGATTATGATTATGAAATCTGCTATCATCCAGGTAAGGCTAACGTTGTGGCCAATGCATTGAGCAGGAAGGAGAATGATAAGACTAAGTGTGTTCATGCTTTAGATCTAACTATTCATTTGGATCTTGATACTCACAGCTGATATGCTCAAATGGAAGCTCTAAAAGAAGAGAACTTAGAGAATGAAGGTTTGAAAGGCATGGTTAAGGAGTTAGTGCCTAAATCCAATAGTGTGATGTACGTCATGGACCCAATATAGGTTCCACATTTTGGAAACCTACATGAATTGATTTTGGATAAAGCTTATAAATCCAAGTATTCGATTCACCCTAGTTCGAATAAGATGTACAAAGATGTGAAGGAACATCATTGGTGGCACAATATGAAAGGTGAGATAGAAACCTATATGGGCAAGTGTTTGACTTGTTCTAGAGTGAAGGTTGAATATCAAAAGCCATTAGGTCTTCTTCAATAACCGAAAGTTCCTTAGTGGAAATAGGAACAGATAGCAATGGACTTTGTCATAAGGTTACCCCAAACATCTAGTTATCACAACACTATTTGGGTAATTGTCAACTGATTGACTAAGTCTACTCTTTTTCTACCCATTAAGGAACCAAATCGGATGGAAAAGCTAACCAAGATCTACCTCAAGGAAGTAGTATCTTGTTATGGAGTACCGATCTTAATAATCTCTGACAGAAACAGTCTTTTTACCTCGAGGTTCTAGCAATCTCTATACAAAGCTCTAGGTACATGTTTAGACATGAGTACTGCCTACCATCCATAAATAGATTGTTAAAGTGAGAGGACTATTCAAATGTTGGAAGACTTACAGCGAGCTTGTGTGATCGACTTTGGAGGAAATTGGGATACTCATCTACTTTTAGTTAAGATTTCCTACAACAACACCTATCAAAGTAGTATCAAACATGCTCCATTTGAAATTTTGTATAGAAGGAAGTGTCGCTCATCGCATTGTTAGGCAGAAGTTGGAGAGTAGCAACTAACTGGACCTAATATTATCAATGAGACTACAGAGAAGATTGTGCAAATCAGAAAATGGTTAGAGGCCACAACAAGTCGGCAAAAGAGTTATGCGGATAATGAAAGGAAACCATTGAAATTCCAGGTTGGAGACAGAGTTTATCTGAAGGTCTCGCCTTGGAAAGGGGTTGTTAGGTTTGGAAAGCAAGGAAAGCTTAACTCTCATTATATCAGACCATTTGAGATAGTGGCACGAGTTCGTCCCGTCGCATATCAACTTAAATTGCCTCATGAGTAGTAGGGTACATGATGTGTTTCATGTATCCAATTTGGAGAAGTGTCTTGCTAATAAGGCTTTGGTGTTTGACCTGAAGAAGTTTGTATCGATGACAAACTAAATTTCACCAAGGAACCAGTCAAAATTATGGACTCGAGAGTTAAGAAACTCAGAAGGAGTCGGGTTAAATTGGTAAAGGTTAGATTGAACTCAAAGCGTAGTCCTGACTCCGAGTTCATAAGCGAACGACAAGACTAGATGAAACACAAATACCCTCATCTCTTTTCGTTTGGATCAGAATCTAAAGCAACAGTTTAGATTTGGGGATGAAATTTCCTAAATGAGGGGAGACTGTGACATCCCATGTTTCCATGTTGTAAGGTTTATACTTAAAGGCTGATGCAACCAAAGTAACCAAAGAGCTTCTAGCATGCATGTATGAAGTGTAGTGTAAAGTTACTTTGGAAGTTTTACACAACTCACATAAAATATTCTAAGTGTAAAATCTTCCGAAGTCAAAGCCCAAATCTTCCAAAGCCAAATATGAAGTCTTCCAAAGCATCAAAGACAAAGTCTTCCAAAGCCAAAACACTGAAGATTGATTTCTTCTGAAGACAGAGAAGACATGCTTCTCTGATCACCTTTTGACAGAAAGTTGAACAACTTTCCGCTGCCACTCTAAAAACTCACCAACTTATATAAGTTTGTGAAAAGATCCATGCTTTTGTCAACTGTAGATTATAATCATTGGTGTGTAACTTTCTACTTTGTACCTTTTATCCTTTTTGTAATAGATTAGGATGTGAGCTATGGTATGTCATAGTCACAAGTCAAAAGGCAATCTGCCTTTTGACTATACGTTGATCTTGTTGTCTAGATTAGTGTTTCCAGCTGGCTTTCAAAGTATAGCCGGATGGGATGTAGTATAAAGTATCTCAGTTTCTTGTATTTCTCTTTATGCTTTGTAACACTTGTAATAGAACTTGAGAGCAATATAAAACATTCTTGAAAACCATACTTATCTTGTTCTTCTTCTTTGTTCTGTCTCATTACTTACTTGTGTTCTTAGTATCATTTACTTAAACTCGATTCCCTATTTAATTTGCTAAGTGTTCTAATACTCTCCTCATTATGAAACTGATTGTATTGGCCATCCCTTAAATGGTCCTGAAATTCGTATAAGAGCATTTTAGGATCTTGATTATAAGATCTCACCATCTTAAATCTCTTTAGTTTCACAAATCATTTAACAACTCAAATGACAGCATTTAAAAAGGCTTATTGAAACTGATACTATGACAAAGTCTCCACTGATCACTCCTAATGACTTTGATACTTGGTGCTAAAGAATGGAATGCCTCATCAAGTCTCAAGACAACATGATGTGGGGATCTGTTGTCTCTGGACCTCATGTACCATGCATATCTTCAGGTGTTGCTGGAGGTGGCATGATACGAAAGGAAGTGGCTGACTACTATTAAGAAGACTGGAAGAAGATTGATGTAGATCAAAAATCCATGACCACCCTCTAAACTGCTTTTCCAAACTCTATCTATAAAGGTTTCAAGAAGTGCAAAAATGCTAAGCAACTATGGGATGCATTGAAGCTAATGTATGAGGGGTCAAATAAAGCTAAGGAGAATAAGAAAGACCTCTTCCAGCAGTAGTTTAAGAACTTCACTTTCAAAACAGGTGAAACCATGACTCAATAATATTTTAGGTTTGTTAAGATTATGGATACTCTAATGAATATTGGAGTAACTCTTGAGAATAGGGACATTATGAGGAAGTTTATGTCCTCTCTTCCTAGACAAAGGACACACTATTATATGGACATAAGAGGACTGAAAACCTCAAAACCCTCACTTTCACTTAGTTATATTGTATCCTTAGTGGATACCAGATGGAGATGAGCATGCAACATCCATCTGGCAACTCCAATAAACAACAGAGTTCTGCCCTTCATGTGGTTAAAAAGGATTGCAGAGAACCACAGCATCATCTCATCTTCTATCCTAACAACTCATAAAAAGGTCCTTTCATCACCTTCCCAGAGACACCAAGGGAGAGCTACATCCAAGGAAGCCCATTCCAAGAGACAAGCTCTTCTCAAGCCTTTGTGTCTACTGATGAAAGCAGTGGAAACTTTCTCTTCAACCTTGAAGACTTGGACTGCATCCATCCAAATGATTTGGAGTACATGGAGATAGTCCAATAGATGGCTCTTCGCACTCATAGTGCCAAGAAGTTCTACAAAAGGACAGGGAGAAAGTTTCCCAGCAATGCAACTAGTGGAAAGTTTAGGCTGGACAAAAGTAATGTGAAGTGTTATAACTGTAATCAAATGGGACACTTTTCTAGGGAGTGCAAGGCATCAAGAAAAAATGGTGGCCAATCACAATCCAGACCAAACTACACTTGTGACACCCCACCCGTGACCTGGGCGGGCATGCACACTTCATACAACTTACACCGGAAGCAAACTAAGTTTACTTTCAAAACTTACAACATTTCGAGTATAATACATTATTTAATTACGATATCAAATAACTAGAAACTTCAATAGCTTCAGGTTCCACTGTCTCCTCATTGTTTCTAGACTAGTCTCACTTATTACCTATGATACATATACTCAAAAATACGTCAGCTAATCCTGGTGAGCTTAGGATATACAGTTTATAAAATTAACTTTGACTTGCATACAATATGGGTTGTGATATTTGGGTCCATAGGCACAGTGCCTTCCCTGGTTTTACCATAACCACCGGTAGTAGGCTTGTCAGACCCTCCCAGCCGTCAAATAGGTATGAGCATGTGCCTGATGCATACGAGGAACCCTATCCTCTTTTCAGCCAGTTTGACACACCCCGTTAAATATATCAGGATCCTGTATACGGCTACCGACCCGTGCATGTATGTAAGCATTACAATTATTACCAGTATAGACAGAATGAGTATATTATCACAGTTTTGAAAACAATCATGATAATTCACCTGTTTAACAATTGCTCAACCATTGATAATCAATTCTTAGTAAGATCTGGTGATATCTCAAGGTCCTGATACAGTTTAAGTAATCCTAGGTTAGACAATGGTATAACTAACTAGTCATCTTCATGGTTGGATATTAGCTAGCGCTATCTTGTTTAAGTATGGGTGATCAGTCCATGCCTAACTAAGTCTAGGCTACCTAAAACCCAACCCTAACAATAACCCTAACATCTAAAATGTAATACTACACTAATACTAATCCTAATAATAATACTAAAGTAAATAATAATTAACTTGACATAAACTTAAATGATAACATACCTTAAACCTATCTACGACAATCTGATGTAGAGTCTCCCTACTCGCGCTTCTACCCGAGCTCCAAAAACGACTAAAAACAATACCCAATGGGGTATCGATTACTTGAGATTCTCTTAATACTAGAGCGTTCCTGAGAAAACTTATAATCTAAATTCAACCTTAAGGTTTCTATTTATAAGTAAGCAGGCAGTCACCTGAAATTATATTACAGGCTGTGTGGGATGAAAGTGATGTGCCTGGCTGCTTGCTTACTTATTGACCAACCTGCTTGCTTGCTTACTTATAATTAATTCAGCTGCTTACTTCATTTTTCTCTTATAAGTTTTGAAGTATGACGTCTTATAAAACTTCAAATATGCTGTTGAAACGAACTTATTTTTCTCTACGAGTCGACCCAAGTTTCGTTAAAAACGGAGCATGTTTAAGTATAATATATTATTATATTTAAATATATTTAAGTGGTCTCTTACGATACTAAAACTAGTCTAAAAACTTAAAAGTTTAAATAGTTGCTCGTTACTTACTCGTTCAACAGTATATGAAAGAAAACTTCATAATTTGTATGTTTATAACTATTATATTAAAATTTGGGGTGTTACATCATCCCCTCCTTACAAAAATTTCATCCTCAAAATTTGTGTTTATTTAAATAGGTGAGAGTGCTTTTATTTCATTTCGTGTTCTATCATGTATAGTCATGTCATTTATGTGCATTTCACTTGACCTTAACTAAGGAGTTGTTTTCTGCCAAACTTCTGTACTTATATGCTTTTAAATTGTAATGGTTCTTTAATGAATTACAACGTTTCACTTATATGCAATCGCCAAGTGGTATTTAATATATTTTATAATGTAGACACTTACTTAAGTTTGATGCATGAGATGGATCATGTTTTCAACTCAACTTTTCGGGACCTTTAGTTAATATCACTGGTCTAACCTTAGTCGTTATCTCAAACTATACAATGTATTAAGGCTTTAGTTTTTTTTTAATTTCCTAATCATCTTGTTTATTTTGAAGGTGATACCTTTAGTGTACCACTTATCTCTTGGTTGAAATTCTAAATGTTTATGTGTTTGAAATGTGTAATGTTTTTGTGATCTTTGATGTTTTTCATTCTTACTTTATCCTGATAGTTATTTGTCTAACTATATCCGGTCAAGATAACCGACTTTTGCCTATTTTATTCCAACATATAAGAGTCTTGCATTTTCTCTTTGAAGAGTCTTTTGTTAACGGCAAATAATCATCTCAACTATCACTAAAGTCAATGACGTATGCATAAAACATGTTCTTCATTGTTTGATTTTTTTATTCACTTTTAGTTAGTTCGGTGATGGTGCTTCACTTATTTAAGTTTCAATTCCTTCTTGAAACTTTGTTGGAATCTTAAGCAAAACATCTGTTTTTCTTAGATATGATTAAGATAGGTACATTATGTTATAAGACTATTTATAGGGCTTGAATAACTTTTCTAGGTCATAGTTCTGTAGACATGTAGAGGTTGTACTGATTCAGTAAGTTTATCAACTATTATCCAGATGGTGTCATGTCTATGACCTGATCTAAGATTAATAAAGTCTATTATTCACCTTTCATTTTCATTATAAGATTTAAGATTGTTGTAGCTAGTAAGATAGTTTCTAATGTTTCACTGTATAGTAACTAAAGCATCTCTACACGTCTTGTGTTTGATCATTGATCCTTGAATAGTAATTATTTTTCTTAAATCTCAATACATTGATTTATGAGCTCCCTCTAGTATCATATCTTGTAATCTGTCAAGACTCGAAACTCTTATCCGATTGTGGAGGCTTAAGATACTATAAGTTCTAGATCTTAATAGTTTTTATTAACCAATAATCTATTTCTTCTTATTCTGATTTCCCATCAAGGATTTTTATTATAAATTCCAATTTGGGCTATGAGATTTATCTTAAGATTATCTCTAGACGTACAAATTCTTAGTGGTTGAGTCATTTTTTAAGAACATATGAACTTAAATTATGTTTTCTTCTCAGTCATCAGATACTACTATATTCTCACATATAGGCAGTCTAAGTCATACCTAAACTTTTTTTAATACATGACTTCCGCTTAATTAAAGGTTTGCTAGCTATTCTCATGACTACCTTAATTCTTTTGAGCTTCCACAGGCATCAAGTCTATAACAATCAAGTTACCATTCAAGCTTATTATACGATTCTAAATGATTTCAATATCATGTTTTGTCTTCCTTCAGTCATTCTAGTTATAATGGTATGCTTTAAAGCTTGAGATTCTTAATTCGGATAAGGTCTAAAAATAGTTGATACTAAGCTTCTATTTGCACCAATGTAATGCTTTTCATTGTAATAAATATACAACAAATCAGATCTTATTGGTTTCGTGTGGTCAATGTCTTAAGCTGATTTCATTAAAATTATGTACTCATGTGCCTCTATAGATCCCTTGTTGTTATTAAAGTTTGAAACGTTACATATCATGAAGAGTTAACTAGCACATTCTTATATTTGTTTTTCTATTTTCTAGTTTCTTTGTCTACAATCTTAGTTGTAGATGACGAGGAATTTTTCTAAAGTTTGTTTTCTACTTTCTCTGAACTAGTGTTTTTTATGACAGTGATAATCTTGACTCCCTTGAGGGTTTTTTTTGGTATTTACCTGGTTATCTAATTTTACTTTTATAGTTACTTAGGTCTTGACATTCTTGGCTAGAGGTTTAGTTTTTGAATAAACCTTGTTTTGGTTTTTAATGAAGATATCATTTATGTCTCTAGACATAATGTTTAGGTGATACTTTATATAAATTAGTATATAGGTTAATTTTTCTTTTTATGAATGTAAGGCCCCGTTCCCGGGCACCTCACAGTTGGTCGTCATCACACATAAAACATATATTTGATTTAAACTAAATAACATAACGCAGCGGAATTTATAAAAAGATACATTCTCATTTCATTACAAAAGCTTTTACAATACATTACATCTTTGACTCGAATACAAATAGTCATGACACGTGACTTTTAGTGGTGAGAGGATTCTTTAAGTAATCTCGTTTATTTGAATCCTCAACAAACACCACCTTTTAATACGTAATTTTTAAACATAAAGAGTATTCCTCAAGTAATTCCGTACATCGGAACCCTTAAGGAACTCTTGACACTCTCATGCAACATACTTTGTTGCATGTATTATGCACCCGCACCCCGTGCGTTGCACGTTATCAAAAGAAGAATGCCATCCCAAAATAGCTGAGTAGCCGCCTCGTGCCATCCTCAGCAACACTACCTGCCAACTGGAAACACATAAAAA
>BJCN01001575.1:0-10554 GCA_018326445.1 Flaveria brownii | reverse complement strand
AATAGATATAACATTCAACAACCAATAGACATTCAAAGAAGAGTTTTTCATTTCATATATCAAACATTACATAAGTGTTACAAAATGAAAGTCAAATACATTTGAGCTCACTAGAACTAGAACTAGGGACATGTGTACCAATAACTCTCAATTCCTTCAATCAAATGGTACGTTCTGAACAATGGCCTTAAATCCATAACAAAACCAAGTCACCATTCTTGATTCTTCAAAGGATGCTGATTTTGCCCATACTGTCAAATATTTATCATAATCGATATACTTCACTGCCCTTACTGTTAACCCTACCATCTAATCAAACCTTATGGTTGAATTCTGGGCCAATGGTCAAATCGAGACGATCAATGATGAAAGGGTCATCAGTTTAAGGATCTACGGACAGGAGATCATCATGGATGAAACAACCATCAAGGATCATCTAGAGCTCCATGATAAAGGATCCCCCACTGAATTCCCCAAGTCTGATTTGGAAGATACCTACACCCAAATGGGATATGGCGGAGATGTGAGTAAATCTACAAGTATAATTTCTCCTACATATGGAAGTTCTTGCTAGACATTATCCTGCACAGCCTATCCAACAAGTCAGGAAGATGGTGTTAAATCCCGTATGATCTATGATGCCTAGTCCATGGGTTGGTAAAAGGCCTCTGCTTCAACTAATCAAGATTTATGCTGAACAATAAAATTGGTAATCTCACCCGGGATCCATTCTATATGTATCCCTGGTTTATTCAGCAAATGATCAATTATGAGCTTGACAAGGACAAACTTCAATTCGCTCATGTCTTACTGGTCCCTCACATAAAGTTGGACCTCTTTAAGAACTTGAAGAAAGTGTCCACCAACCTCACTAGAAGGTTCAACGATCTCCTGCAGGTATGCTACACCAGACACCACCACTACAATGCCATCCACTTCTTCCCACCTAATCAAAATCATATACAAAAGTCACCACAAATGAACCCTTGATTAATTTACTCTGATTGATCAAGTCATATATGTTCAAACTGAAAAGGCTAGAGTGGAATCAAGGGATCCTACTCAGCCAGATGTCCACCCATCCTCTACAATTGACCTCAATATCAGTGTTGAGTCTCCTCAGTCTCAACCTGATGAGCCCGCTACCCAAGCCATACGCCCTCAAGGTGAGTCTCAACACTCCCATGAGTAGCCAAAAGGGATAGCCATATTATTAGCTCGTTTGCTATTGAAGAAAAGCCATTAGGTGCTGACCAAGGTCCTAGGTCATTAGATATAACATCCCTATCCTTTGTTGACCTTTTAACCTGATCTGATGAGGATATTATGTTTCAACTGAGCCATGATGTTGATCTATCACACAACTCTCAAGATCAACTAAGCCCCAAGGAACATCTGATGTCTAGCCCATATCAGCTAAGCTAACTGAGGTGAGTCCAACCAAAATAAAGGAGACTCATGTAGACTCAGTTGCCACTACTGAGCGTGTTTCACAAGCCTCTTAGGACAATGGTAACATTAGTGAGACTGAGTCTATGAAAACCTTGCCAACTGATACCTCTGAAAGAGACATCAGTAAGCAAGGGTATCTAGGGCGTCAAGAAACCAGTGCTGGTGGTGATGATGAACATACTAGGTTTGTTATCTCATCTCCCAATGATTCTTCAAAAGAAGATGAGGGTAGTCTGCAACTCACTATCAAAGGCTTACTTTCTAAAGTCTCAAACCTTGAATCAAAGTTTAAGACTTTAGAGGAAAGATCTGCTACTCAACAACTTAAGCTTGAAAATCTCAAGGCTCAACTAGCTGAGAAACAGATTGAGAAGTTTATTAGACATGTACAAACTTAGGTTTCTTTGAGTTCTTCCTTTAGCTCATCTACTTATGAAAATGATGCTACTAAAAAGGGGGAGAATTTAGAGAAACAAAGATATAACGGAATCCAGCCTTGCCATTACAACTTCCCTTGATGCCATCTCTTCTTTCTATCCCATATAGCAACACCCTATAACCGTCTTCCCTCAACCACCTCCTATTACCATTCAAGTGGACCCAAGGATGCTTATTGACCTTAATTGATTTTTAACCAAATTTTTGATAAGCTCCTCCCTTGAATAACCCTCACTTGATGTAGCCATTGCCTATTTTAGAGCTAAAGAGCTTCAAAGGATGAGATTAACTTTGAATGGGAAATACAGACTGATGGCTTAGCAACCAACTTAGAAGGGACAGGTAGTACAGTTCCAATTACTTCTGGAAAAGATATCCAATCTGCAGAAGGAATAATTGAACTATCTTCCATGTCTGATGACCTATTCATTACAGAGGCCATTCTTGATCTAGCATCTGAGGTAAATAGTGAGGATTTCTTTACAACTCCTATATCTCATACACCAAAAGTTCAACCCCACTTTGCCTAACCCGAATCCTTTAAACTTGAGTCTCCAAAGGCTGAATCTTTCTCTGATCTAAAGGGCAGAGAAAGCTCACTACTAAATAGCTTCTAGAGGAAAGACTAGAAAAGCTAAAGAAGAAAGGAAGAATTAAGACTGGGAAGATGCTGGCAGCAAGCAACAAAGCAGCAGCAGCCGCTCAAGAAACTATCAACAACCAAATAAGAGTAGCGGTCATAGACAGGCTCATCAGCCTGGGAGTAGACAATAAAGAGTAGTTCTACTCCCACTTGATGAACTTGTGAAAATGGAGAAGGCAACCTTGCTGTAAAAAGAAAAGGAGGAGGTAGCAAGGTTGGCCATAGAGGAGGAAAAGAGCAAAAAGAAGGAGGCAATGGAGAAGGAGAAGATAGAGAGGATAGCCTTTCTCTATACAAGAGGCTATTCTTAGAAGGATCTAGCACCTCATGATCATGATACGGTCTTGTTTCTTTTTTTCAAAGAGCAAGATAAAATCAACAAAGAAAGGGAGAAGGCTGCCAGAGAGAAGCTGAAGGGGAAGAAGAAGATGGAAGAGGCACAACTTGCTGTTGCAAAGAAGGTGGGAGATAAATATTGGATGAAAACTTATCTCAAAGCCAATGGCTTCACCGGAAGGTAAGTGGGTCCCATGTTTGAGAAGACCCTACAACGACATGTCAGCGATATCAAGGCTGACATTCACTTAGGAAGAAGGCCGCAGGTACCTCAAAGACAAATTGTTCAGAGGATGGCACCCAAACCAACTCCTAATCCCAAACTAGCACCCAAATCACAATCTATACCCACACCTTTTCCATTTCCTATTAAAACTAAGCTAGCAACTGAACCTTACACTCCTGAACCCTCACCATCATCCTTACCTACACCCTAACCCACTATTTCTTAACAACCACCACCACCACCTATCTATAAAACTAAAACATAACCCCGAACCCAATTACTACCCAAACCATCTTCTGAACCATCTAAGCCCATGTCCTTAGACGAGTTCAAGGAGATCAAAAGGAAGCTCACCAACTGCACAACATTAAGCAACATCTCTTGTGAGGAAGAGTTAGTTAAGCTAAAATACATTAATGGCTCTTCCTGTTCCCTCATAAGAGATGCATTCCTTGATCTGACAAGTGGAACACGGGACCAAGCTCTCCAACTTCTTTCAACCAACTCAGACGTACTTAAAGAAGAAGAGAAGAAGTTTAGAAGGAGGCTGGTGACTCTGCTGGACACAAGAGAAGGGGACAAGCTGCCAACTAAGCCCCTTAAACCTAGAAGCAAAATTTTTCTAGTGGAGCTTTGATGAAGCTACACATAGCTTTGCTATGGAAAGGGAGAATGGTCAAATGAACAGACTTAATACATCACCTCTACTACACTCTAGCAGATTTGACATTACTAAGTTAGCAGAGAAACCATTCTTCAATTCCTCCAACACTCAGATTGCTACTCATATTACAAATAATCTGAGCAGTCTTCATCTTGCTAAGCTTACAAAGAAAGCCAAGACTGAAGAAGAGTTGAAAATGGGAGCAAAGGAAGAAGAAGAAGGTGCAACTAGAAAAGGAAGAACATTCCAACAGATGGTTGAGGGTCCAACTTTAGATCTTATAGTTAGATGAGAATATGACTACAATTTCTATCAACTAACTCTCTTCATAGGGACACAGTAAGGGTACATGTCACTCAGAGCAAAAGACTGGATTTATTATCTACGAGTGACTTGTACAAGCTCCTCACCATCACATCAGGGAAGAACAAAGAGACAGATAAATATCTGCTTTACCTGGTGTTGATGACTTTAACGACTAGAAGAAAGGGAAGTTTTATTAGTATCAGCCTAGGAGAGTTTGATGGATTATATGAGTCTGGTGCAACTAAAACAACACTTAGAAGATTTTAATGTGTAATTGAAGTGGTCTTCTGAAGACAAAACTGCTCTCCGAAGTCAAGTCAAAGATCTTTCAAAACTCAAGTATAAAGAACTTCTGAAGGTAGAACTCAGTCTTCTGAGACTAAGTAGTTCTCCTTCCGAAGTATACAAACTTAGAAGATCCAAGACAAAGTCTTCCGAATAATAAAGTCACGAAGACTTGTAGAAGACTCGAAAGAAGTTGATTCTTCCGAAGTATAAATGGCCTTGAAAGAACTTATTCTTCCGAAGCCATTTAGCTTTAGAAGAACCAACGATAAACTAATGGACATAAGTATGGTCTGTCTGACATCCACTGCAACCTCCGATACACTGCATGGCGTATTCCCACGACCATGTAGTTGACCATACTTTAATCCATTGTTCACCCATTATCAGTTTGTAAAGTTGCCACTTTTAGTTGGTGACAAAAAGTAAGTCATGGACTTGTCATGACTACCTAATCTAGATAATATTTTATCTTAGATGCTTTACTTCTAGCATTATAGTATTTGTCTAGTTGTAAATTCTAGCTGGTTATCCAAGTAAAACAGGCTGTAGATAGTAGTATATATAGTTTCTCATTATAACTCTGTAATCATGCTTGTAAGAGGCGTGTAATACTGAGTTGAGAAGTAATATATACAAGTATATTGAAAAACTATTCTTATGTTCATTAACTTATTGTATTACTTTTGAACTTAGTTAGAGATTCTTCTTCATCAAAACGAGTGAGATTAAGTGAGCTTGTGAGATAAACTTGTGTTGTGAGACCAACACCGATCCTACAATATGATAAATATTTTATTCTTTACAATTATGTTCTGGTACGGGAAGGAAATTCAAAAGATGAGGATTTTAAAATCATATCGGCATGTAAGTCCTAAACACATTAAGAGTGTAATGTATGATCGTATGGTTGGTAAGCCCTAAAATTTGGTAAATTTCATGTTCATAAACATATATTGGGCTAGTTATGCTCAAATAGCTATATTAAAAACAATAATAATCAATAAGATTGTTGATCAAAGGTGAAATGTCATGAAATGTCTAAGTTAACTTGAGGTGACTTGATTTACAATGTCTTGAAGTTGTATAAGTGTTTTACAAGATTTTTGATTATGGCATCCATTGATTTTATATAATCAAATCAAAACATAATAAACATTACAACATGATTGTCTTAGCAAACACTGAAGTATGAGTTTGAATAGACAAAATATATTGACGATCAACTTAACCTATCTTATTTTAAATATAGTTAGAATATGCTAGTAATCAATTTTGAGAAATATGATCAAATAATTGAAAACTTATAAATATTATAAGTTATTTAGTTTACCATTTTTGAATCTTTGTACTTTTGATTTATTGAAAATTCTAAAAGATATTTAATATATTTTTGAGTTTTGCTTCGATAAATATGTCAAAATAAAATAAAAATTTCTGGTTAATTGTTCATATATTGGTTGGATATGACCTATTTAATGAAAAGTTTAAAATATAATAGAAAATTTCAAAGAAGTTGAAATTTCAAAAACAATATTTTTCAAATGTTCTTGTAATCATTGTTGTAGATTGTTGATTATCTTGATTCGCAGTGTGTTACTTAGCATTTATATGCAAAGAAATATATGCTTAAACATTGAATCAGTGGCATATTTTGGATGTTTAGAAGGTTTTAGTTGGACTAAATTTGAAAATAATGGGTTGAAAATATAAATTAAGGACTTAAATATATGAGATTAACATGTATGAAAGATGTGGAGTAATAATTTGGGTTTAAATTTTTTAATAAAGAGGTCGGATTGTTGATTTGGTCTTGGCGTTTTTCAAGGTTACCGTAGCACGTGAAAACAAATTCAAAAGATATGAATAGACGCAAAAACATTTCAACCTAATATGATGTTTTCGCGTAGCACGTGAAAAGACATTGACCATTTTAACTTAATTGTCTAATACGAAACACTAATGTTCTTGCATAGTACTATAATGGAAAACATGTTGAATGTGAAAACATTCATATTTTGTTTTCTAAACTTTTGAAATTTTAAAAAATTAGAAATGTTGAATTACTCTGATATCCTTTTAATATTATAATGGTGTCGCATATTTTGTTGGCATAGTGTACTTAGTTTGTTAGTTTGTTTGATATATGGTTAATTAGTTAATTATTTAGTTAGTTAGTTAGTTAACAACTTCAAGTCATTAATCAAAGTCAAAGCTTGTATATATACCCAATCTGGGAACAGTAGAGATGCTATGCAATAATAGATTTCAATTTTTCATTCTTTCATTTCATGTCTGATACGAATAACATATTTGGGAGATGTTTCTACCAATTGAATATTATTCTGATCCATGATCGAAGGATGGAAGAGATCTCAGATTTTATATGCTATGTCAACCATACTCATGTTTATGAAGAGCTAATTGAGGACTTCTTGAAGATTCCAACAAATGAGAGAAATAAGCAGGGAAACTTATACATGATAGCTAAAGTCGAAGATAAAATTATTATTGTTATATCCGTGATTTTAAATATAGTTTTACAGTTTGGTGATGCTAACAACACTACAATTTATATAAAGACTTAGTGGTAAGGGAATGCTTGGATAGAATAGGATATGAGCGCAAACACCCATCTTAGAAGAAGAAATATCTCTTTCCAGACTTGAAGTATTTGTTTCATGTTGTTGTGTATGCCTAAGAAATCTAAAAGCTTTAATAGATAGTTTGAGTTTAGTATTTGGTTCTCTAACGAATTCTATGATAGAAGATCTTCTTACGACATCTCAAAGGTTATATTGACAGAAGAGAGAGAGAGAGAGCACCTGATAGAAGAGAGTGGTTCACGGGTGAGGTTACCTTGATAGGTGGCCAGTTCCTATTGGTGGAAATCAAGTATGGAATTCTAGCTCTTTTGAGGCCACCATCACTTCTTAGTTGGAGAGAAATCCATAGAGATGAAAAGGAATGTTATTGCAATTAGGACAAAGAAGTTTTTGATGTATAATAGATTTATCCAGATGATCATCAATACACTATATCTAGAGTTATCCAATCTAGACACTCCAACTCTAGATATTATGGTAATGAAGAAATATATATTTACTTACATGTTGGGAACCAGAGAAATGCTTATACAAGAAATAGACTTGCTAAGATTAGAAGATTTTTAGAATTATACGAACAATAGCAATAATTACCAGAACAATAGCATGAACATCAATATCAACAAACACAATAACAACCAAAGGGTTTTGAACCTATGGGTTATTCATCTCAAACTCACGTTTGACACTTCAGGAAGTTCATTCAAAGGAAAGGACAAAACCATTGATGAAGAGACAGATGATATGTTTGATTCAAGTTCAGATTCAAAGACAACAAATGATGAGATTAGAATTATGTTGCTTATTTTGAAGAAGAGGCCTGTGGATCCTCCTTCATCTTGTGCTCAGAAGAACTGGTGAAGAAAGACATTGATTATGTGCCTTAGGATTCCCCTAAAAGAATGTGGATATTAGCTAAGGAAGAGGAAGAAGTAGAGAAGTTGAAATAAAAAAGCCAAGGACTCTAGTGACTACTGATACTTTTAGTTAGGAGATTCCTATGATGGAAATAGGGACTACAACAAGCTCGACTCAAACTCAATAGATTCTAGTAACTATAACTGAAGCAAGTACAGTAAAGGTTATTACGAATCTAACTGTATCAGTTATTGAGTTTTCAACTCCACTTATGGACACCTTAGAGAACTTAGATTTTAATCCATTATATTATCACATTTTATTTTCGGATAAGTCAAAGCATACAAGTACTTGAATAGAAAATCCAATTGATATCAAAGCTGCTCTTCCACATCAGATGACTTATCTTAAAGAAAATTTGTATGACAATACAAAGAAAATAGAGATCTTACAACTAGATAGTTAGTTGAAGGATGTCGAATTCAAAACACCGGAAAGTCAAATGTTGTTCATGTTTAATTATATGCAAAGTTTGGATAATCAGATGAAAGCTTCATCATCTAAAACTATCGATCAGAGTGAGCATGTTAAACCTGATCAAGCCAAAGAATGTGGTGAAACTAGTAATCAATATTCTACTGATACTAAAATAGCTGAAGAAATTCAAGCTCATTTGAGCCAAGTGAACATGTAACTAATGTTAGGACTGAACTAGAAATAATCACAACTGAAGTAGGAGTTGGTAAAGGATTGGTTGAAGCTCATGGATCAAAGGAGTTAGTTGGTGAGTTGGGAAAATATGATCATTATTTGATAAAGTGGATTATAGGGAAAATGATGATGATTGATGATGATGAAGAAGAAAATGGTGATGATGATGATGATGATGCTGATGATCAACCTGAGAAATGTGACGAGGGTGATGATGATGATGACAATCATAGTGGAGATGTGGGAAACATTACAGCTTCATCTGGTGAATCTAGTACTGAAAATGTCTGCAGGCAAAATTTAGATGAATCAGAAGCCTATAATCCTATTAATCGAGAATTGGAGAGCAATTACAGAAAATAATTCTATACGTTTTAACAATAAATGCTTGTAAAAGGATCTGGTGAAGATGATGGTGATTTTAATGATCTTGTAGAATATATAGAATATATAGATATATATGGAAACAATTTGAAAGGTGTTTATGAAGATGTTCAATTAGAAGAAGGGAAGAAAACATCATTTTTAGGAGTTGAGCATGCTAAACATACAAATATACTAATATATCCATCAGATCAGACTAGTACACGAGCAACAATAAAGATTAGATATCTTACTATCAAGGCTCCTGCTCCTTCCAAAAAAGCACGTTCTGAGATACTCAAAACCAGATACGAGATATGGAAATTCAGAACCAGTGTTGAGTTGGATGTATGATGATGAAAAAAAATTATATGTGATCAAAACAAGAGCTAGCACAGTAGAGTATTATAGAGATGAACATGATTTTCATACTTTACATGCAACTGATTTGTATGCCATGGGTAGAGTACCAGTTTTGAACCCCAAGAAACTACATGAAGGCTAATTGGATAAGAAATTGGATATATAAGCAAAGCAAGTCTACCTTTCAAAATTTTAAGACTACTAAATCTAAACTAATAAAATACAAGAAGATAATTGATCCCAACACCAATACTCCAATGATAATTAGAGTTTATAAGCATTCTAAGACTGTGAAGAAGGTTCCGATACATTAACTTATTCTGGTAAAATATTTGGCTAAGTTGGGGTTACGGAAAGGAAACCTGTCATGCTCTGATTTAATATGTTTAAAAGGAATATGGAATTGTAGATCCAATTGACCTGCTCAAATTGGGAATGAAGATTTGATGAAGCTTCAAGTATGCCCGATTAAAGTTGTTGAATTTGTTCATTTCATGGCAGCTTAGATGGATGATAAACAATTCTTTGGAGAGAAAAATGTATGCCCGAAGGTAACTATAAATGTACTAATATGAACTTTTGATGGTTTTGATTCATCGAGGCTAGGAAGGATTGTAAAGGTCAAACTAGAGGCTCAGGCAATCAAAAAATAAGTCATGCAAAAACTTTAAAGAACATGCGATAATAAATTTTCAAGTTCTAAACTTACAAAGCTTGTAAGCAAAAATATTTAATGAGAGAAGAAACATTTATTCACACTATTATGCATTGATCTTGACATGTGAGTATGTGTTTACCATTCCAATCATCATTCATTTCGCGTTTGATGGATTGAGATTGATCTTATTATTGTTTTTTTCTAGATTTTACAGTAGAGCTTAAAATACAAACCAAAATACATTATCAATCAATTTGTTTGGCTATTGGTGTCAGATATAAATAGAAACCAAATTACATAGATACACATATCAATCCGGACAGCTTTGATCTATTGGTGCTTAATAAAACATAAACGAGTGCGATCGAGAACTATAACTTAGCAACTAACCACCTTCTTGTCATTACCATACTCAACATGAAAACCCTATGAGAATTTAGTCAAACGAATAAAATCGAGGGCTATAATATCCGATCATATTCCTTTCCAAACAAGAATTGATACACGGAATTCGTACCTAGGTCAGATTGGTTCACGGGTTCTGAGGTCGGTGGTGGAGACAGGAGGAGGGAGTTTGTCCCGTGGATGGTGGTCGGATACCAGAGGTGATTGGTGGAGATATAAGGGCTGCACTACAACAATATT
>BJCN01001562.1:0-14029 GCA_018326445.1 Flaveria brownii | reverse complement strand
ATAGGGTAATTAATAATAATAATAATAATAATAATAATAATATTATTATTTATTATTATTATTATTATTATTATTATTATTATTATTATTATTATTATTATTATTATTATTATTCATATATTTACGTAGTACTTTAAATTTAATAAGTTCTTTTACTTAAAGAAGACTGATATATACGATTCTACACCCGTTATGTATAACTTTATACCGTTTGATACAAAACTAATACAACCATCCTGGATAGATTAAATAATTTTAATGATTTACGAGTCATATTTATTTTTTCATGAGTGGTATTTTAAGGGGATACTAAAGAGATGCCCAAAATAATATCTGGACGCCCTGCATACGCCCCGTAAGGGTTTTCACGAGCCGTAAGCACTGTTGGTTAATCAAATCACTCATTTATAATATTAACGACGTGTGTGCCATGTTACGGTCTATCACGGTCACGGCCCGTTAGCTTAGTCACGGTTCGTTACTTTATTAGCTCACGACCCGTAAAGTCCTTCTTGGGTATTATTTTTCAATGTTAATTATTTGCCGAGATATATTATTCCTCGATTTTCGTGTAAGTTTGTATTTATTACATTATTTGATATGACGTAATATTTCTCGATATTCATGTTAATTATGTGACGGGATGCATTATTTCATATAAAATACTATATAAACGTTAGTTTATAAATTCATTTCATAAAATCATTTTTACGATAAATTTGAAAGATTTAACGTTACGATATCTATCTGGGTTAGCAACTATTTATTCAGGTCGGAATCTAACTATTACCCCCGACGAGGGTTACGGTTATTACGATGATGGTGCTTTAAACTCTTTAGGACAGTACGCGTCGAATTACGGCGAGGATGACGGCGACGATGACGGGGATGATAACGGTGGCAATAGCAGCGGTGATAATGATGATTCTGGTTCCGGTAAAAGAGGTTTATACGACACCAATCAGGTTATAAGATATATCATATTTAATTTTTCTTTCATTTACTAATAACTAATTATAAATATTAAAATTCGCAGGTTTTCTCACCTCGTGGAAAATTAGTTGATTGGGCAAGTAACATAGGGCAAGAAAATAAGTTTGTTATTGTCACCAAACGTTCAAAAAGAAACTCGAATAGTGTGGTGGTTAAATATGACTGAAATATGATTTGGGTGGTGTATATAAGGGAGCACTCATTATTAGAAATAGTGGCACAAAAAAAATAAACTGTCAGTTTGAATTGCATGGTAAGTACAAGATGAAGAGAGATGAGTGGATAATAGTTGTCACCGAAAATGAGTTTTCTATTATAAAGAATCTGACCGAGTAAAATATTGACCCTCGAAACATTCTAGGCACGCTAAGGGAACAAAATCCCAATAACGTGTATGGGTTACAAATCATATATAACGTTCGGTCAAAAATTAAAAAGTCTACCAGAATTGGGGAAACCTCAATGCAGTTTTTTTTTCTGTACTACAACAACATAAATATATTTACACCCATCACATAGATGAACCGAAAAATACCGTAGACGCGGTTTTTTATACATCCCACATGTAACACTTTATGGCGTGCCTACCCATACGTGTTGATGATAGATACAACATACAAAACTAACTTGTATAAAATGTTGTTTGTACAAATGGTTGGTGTGACATCCACCCTGAAATCTTTTTTTTATTGTTTACGCATTCACTGATTATGAGGGTGAGGTCAACTTCAGATAGGTGTTAGAGCAACTCAAAGAAACGTTGAAAGAAAAAGTGTATGGACCCCGTGTTATACTAACCGACTGAGACCTCGCTCTGATGAAAGTTTCAGAAGAAGTTTTTTTGAATGTTGTTCGATTACTTTGCAGATGGCATATTTCAAAGAATATCGCTAAACATTACAAGGCGAGTTTTTCAAATGAAGAGTGGGGTGATTTTGAACATGTGTGGTCGGTACTTATTAACTATGTTACGACAAAAATATACGCTTATAATTACGACCGCCTTTATCGCAGATTGGTGACCAAACATTCAAATAAGTTTTATAGTGTTATTGTCTTAAATATATATATTTTTACATAAAAATAAGTAATTTTATTTTAAATAGGAGTATTGTTGTACCTAAAAAATAACTGGTTGAACCCCTACAAAGAGAGATTTATGTCGGCGTGGATAAATATTAATTATAACTTCGATCAGCACACAACGAACAAAGTGCTGTCAATATTATATACATGCCAGAAAATATAAACAATACGATTTGAATTGTACGAAATCGTACGGGCATTATGATTAATGCACCATGAATCATCACACGTATTTGGTCAGCATTCGTATGAAGAGTATATATGAACTTGTAGTGACTCCATACAAATCTTAAAAAGATACCAATTTTCTTCGTCATCAGTGATTGATACGTAAACCTATAAAAGAATTTAATCACGGTTATAAGTTAGATGATTTTAATTGTATAACATGAAAACAATATTACCGTATCAACTTCCCATAACGCGAGATATAGAGAGTCACTCCCGTCACCATATTCCCATGACCCATGTAATACACACTACATGTTTAAGCATCACCGTTACGTATAAACTGAATAACATTTTCAGACCAGTTCCTCACATTCTACAATTATGGTTATCTATTTGATCGGAAATGATTTCCATAATATCTCGTGAGTTTGAAGATGACTTATTGTGACCTCTTCTATTACCTCTGCAAGAAGACATTTTAACTGTTTCGTTTCTCACTAACCGTATAAAACAACTAATATATGTTCGTTTATATAATGTTTATGCGGAATCTTAAATCAAATCAAATAATTGCTTTACGTTTTTCAAGAAATACTACGTCACGTCACATCATTATAAAATTTAAAATACACGCAAATCGAGGAAATAATATACCGAATCTTATTCATAAGTTCACTCACAGCCCGTGAATGAACTCACAGGTCGTGAAGTGTACTCTTAACATGTCATAAGACGATTCACGGTCTCCTTCTTACCGCCCGTAAGGGCTTTCACAGCCCATTACCTAAAATAAAGTTAACAGATTTAACGGGTCGTAAAACCCTTCACGTGCCTTAAAAAAAGTCAAAGAATGTCCTTTTAACACCTGAATAGCAAATGCCAATTTTAATCTTCTGCGGCTGCGGCTGTATTGATCAAATGGTTTTTCATGTTTTCATCAAATTGGTCAAATAATGATTAAAGTTTTTTATGGCACACTCATAATTCTTTTTTTTTTGGATTTTTCCTTTATATCCTTTTAAACTTGAAGTTTTATAAAATTCCAAATATAGAGCCACGATAAGGTTGTTTTTATCCACGTTTTGACTAAAAATTTCATTCAAATGAAATTGTGCATCATAATATATATATTATTGGATCACATATACACAAACCATAAAAGCTTTTATATTTTTATATGTAGACATTTATGTTAATTCTACATTCTCTTATTACTTTTGATATATACCGACTTTGTATTCTCAAAATAAACTATTTTGACGTACTTATATTTATTTACGTTTTAGTACAAATTAAATTCAAAACCAAGTCAGGCTAAGGTTAAAAAATGAGTCGGTGTGCGTTTGAACATAAATTTTATTCAAATCTGATTTCTACTTCTGTGGTTTCTTAAGTACACTTGTGTTATTTAGCACTCATTTCTACAATAACTTAACATTTTTATGATTTCCGAGTATACTGTCGTGACATGTTTTTTTATCATTTTGATTTTTATTAATTAAGCAATGGCAATTTAATACGATTCTTTCTACCCACTTGACCCACATCAATGTCATCATTGTAACGCACAACTTTCCAGCGCTTCAAACTTTATAAACTTTCAAGGGTGTTAGTTCTTTTTTATTCAAAATTTAACACAATAATAAATTAACAACTAATTAATTTAATACATTAAAACAATGATAAAATAACATAATATTTCATTGTGTTTTTTTATCTTCATCATGTTATCTTAAACACTATGAGTTTTGAAAAATATATTGGTGAAATAACATTATTGTATACTTTTTATTGTAAAACATAATGATAGATAACAACAAGTTATATAATCTATAAAAGCAACAACAAAAATAACATTGTGTTATCTTTAACATTATGAGATTTAAAAAATATATTGATAAAAGTATATCATTGTATACTTTTAATTGTAAAACACAATGATTAATAACATATTTATATAACCTATAAAAGAAACGACAAAAATAACATAAAATGATCTAAAACGTAAAACACAATGATAAATAAATATAACAAATGATGTAAAATATATGACACAATAAACTGATATTTAACACAATTAATGTATAAGACACAATTAGCTGACGTATTTGACGTAATAATCAAAACACACTCCTTTTTAAAATTAAAGAATAACACGTGTCAAGCCACAATACTTCTTGAACTTTTCAGATCAAATATTTTTTTACTATAATCTTACCCTAATAAGTAAATCTAAGAATTGGGAAAAAAAAATTGCGGGGAAGTTGGAATGCATAGAGGCCAACTTGTTTTTAATTGATTTATTTAAAAAAGTTACTAGTAGGTTACCCGCGCGATGCGACAGTAGCGACGATTTATATCACGGGACTTGTTTTCTGTTAATTATCAATCATTTCATGATATATCGTATAGTATTTCTGTTATTATTTTCATAACATTAGTGTGGTCTATCGATACTATGAGCGTCAAGGATCTAAGTTAAATAATAACTAACATCCATGTAAAAAATATCGGTCATAAACATAGTAATTTATAAAAACAGAAAATCTAACCACACCAACAAGAAAAAACCAATCATAAACATAATCTAAAAAAAACTACGTGTCAACTCCATGCTTCAACCTCTATAAAGCTAAATCGCTATCATGAACTCACTTGTCCCTATTGTAGTGAAGTGGACCAAGAAACTGACAAATTCTATGATAATTTAAAAATTAGCTAATTAGTTTGTGGAGTATACAAACAAAAATAGAGATAAACTGAAAATTACCATGATAAATTGAAGATTTATGTCAAATCCATTTGATCCCTGCTGTAGTGAAATAGATCAGACTGTAATAAGTAGGAATTATTGATGAAATTTTGGTGAGTTTTAATAATCAAAGTACATCTCGTTTAGTATTACTATGCACCTATAATATTAATTTTTATCAAACAAAGATTTTAAATTTGTCTGAAGATTTTATAATCCACTAAGAATCTCTAATTCAAAAGAAAATGTTTTGTTATCTGAAAGCCAATATACCTTTCCAATATGAAGATCCATCATCCACATATACATATCCAATTTTCAACTAATAATAAAGAAAATCTTCCAACAAAAAGAACCATAACACTTTTGAAATAAGCCACTATATTGTAACATTTATCTTAAGATTGCTTGTTGTGATAACATAAGCCTCGGCTTTTCAAGCATGAAATAAAGAAAATCATATAGTTGTACATCTTTCAAACCACAGATTTGATAAGGATTGAAATAGAACTGTACATTAACAAAGCTACAGACAAAAATGATGCACGAACATAGCATAACATATTTCGTTTACTAAATCTGTATTCACATCATAATAAACGTTCCAGAATGAACTTTACGTGGCATTTTGAGTCGAGTATATTCTGACCATATATAAGAAGAGAAAACTTACCTGAGGGCTCGATCGATTTTACGTACACAAACAATGTGTGAAGTGAATCTTACGTACCTTCAAACCACATGAGTTTGGTGCTTTGCATCATCAAAAGCACGTAATTGAAACATCAAGCCCTCTTTGAAAACATCATCATAAGTTTAGGTTTCTTATGGTGTGCATCTTTGACTTTAGTCTTGAGTTCCTTTGATCATATGTGGATATGCCTGTTTCACAATTCAGTCAAATTAACAACAAATATCAACTCAAAAATCAAAATTTAAGGCCTAAAAGTTTGATTAAGATTGGTAAAAACTGAGTACCTGGTGATCATACTTATTTTAATAGTTCTCATTAACCAGACTTTTACTTAACACCTAAAGGTAAGTGACTTTTTAGTGTCATGTATGGATTTATAAAGTATGATTTTTTTACTTCTAGGTTTTGCTTGTACTGAATTTTTTTTGGCTTTCTTTATGTTTCAACATTAGTTTTTTTGATATGGGTCAAAATAAACAAAGTCTTTTATCAAAACCGAAACTAATTCCAGTTCTCAAATCACACCAATTTCGTTGATTTGCATTATGTTGTTTGCAAGAATATATCTTGTTTTTTCTATCCTAAAAGCATACGCTTTGGTTGTTTTCAAATTATTTAAACAATGTGACTTGATTTCTTACTTGATATCGTTCCTCACCCTCCTTCCAATCAAATCTATTCTAAGGTGCCTAGAGGCATGATACAAACACCCACAATCTATGGGTAACATACTAACATATAATAATTGCAATTAAAGATGTTTAGTTATTGTTCTATACCATCTATAAATTCTCTAAGAATTAACCCTAACAGCCTAACTAATATGACCTAACTTGCTGCAGCAATGAGAGACAACAAAAGAATTAATTACCCATATTAGGTGATCTAAAATGCACAAATACAGACATTCAGACAGGTTGCAGTAATTTAATAGAACATAGCTACCTGGCTTCAGATCGGATCCTATTTTGTCTAAAGTCATAGCCCGAAGCAGCTCATGTAAATACTTTTGAAGCCATGTTCATTATAAATAAAACTATTTTTTTGTATGTAACTTCTGAAACCATGTTCCGTAAAAACAAAACTTTTTTGTGTATGGAATGAAAATGCAACATGAGGCACTTAAAATAAGAACACAAATTGCAATCACAGCAAACCAAACACGCTAATCCACCACGTAGAGCAGAATATAAGTCTACTTAATAATAATTAAAAATATATATAATCAAACGAATATTACGGTCTACTTTAGCAAACAATCAAAAATATTCATGCTTATGAATAGCTAAAATTAACAAAGCATGAATGTTAGATTAACTCATCAAAGACTTGTATATTGAGTAACTGTATGCACCAACTATTTTTCTAGATACGTGCACAGCAAGCTTAAAAGTGCACTTAACTCAAAGCACCCAATTGCTTCTACCATTGCTTCAAAGATTAAAAGTACACTGCAAGCTTTTCAAACAAGCATCATAGCCCATGTAAAAATTTATACAATTGACTCTTACCACCAACAATCGAGGCCCGAAACCACGTTCTGTTAAGGCATCCATCTAATACTCTGCTACATTTTCTTTTGTGATTGAGAAATCTAATACTCTTACCCTGGTCCTCTCTGCTTATAAGTAACTCATTATAGAGAACATGAGTCATTATTCATATAATTGCAACAAGTAGATTTTTAAATTTACATATTCATGTCAGATGAAACTTTCATAGAACTATATTATCGTATTTCTCTAAAGGATTTATATCCACTATTGCATCAATATGTATTGGTCCAACATCCTCCTTTGTCTCCATATATTCAACCTATAAGAACATATTCAGTTATGAAGTAAAAAATACAACTGAAACAATAAATCATGCAAATATAAAAACCAGCATTCATCGCAAATCAATATTTCAAAAGGCTCAAATCATGCCAATAGAAAAACTTAAAAACAATCTCCTGAAAACAATAATATTATAAGGGAGGCAATTAATCGAACACCTGGTATGCAACACTTTCATAGGCATTTATGATCACAACCACAGGCTGCACCGACCTCCTCAACATACTCCATCTGGTAATTCGAAAGAACAGAAGGATAGGGTAATTCGAATATAACACAAGCATCAATATGCCAATCAAGATACTCTCACCGCCACCACCGTCTTTGTCTATCCACCGGTGGTACCGTCCGTGACACCACCCCCACCACTATCGTAACTGCCATTGCAACCACTTACGACTGGGATGAAGAAGATAAAGAATATGACTGGAGCAGTCGATTATATATACGGAAGCCACCTGGGATTGAAACTGATGGAATTGAATGGTCCCTGTGATTAAATTGACGGAGGAGAATTTTCCTAGTCATGATCATGAATGAACCGAAGGAATGTAGGTTACGGTTCAGAAGCTAGTATCCAGAAACACAAAATAGAACAGAAAATAATGATTTCTTTCAATTGAGGAGATATATTGCTTTTGGAACTGATAATAAAAATTACAGAAACAAGGAATATAAATACTAAATGGAAACTAACAAATAAAGCTAGAAACTAGGAAATAACAACTGCACGTCTAGAGACTTTTATTCCATGATCTTCCGAAAGACTAGCTCAATCTCCACAATTCTTGTTGACTCTTTCAATCCACGTTTAGCCACTTTTTGTGTTTGAAGTATTTTTATCACCCTCTCGTACTTCAAACTCCTTCACTCCTAACCAATGATGAAAGTGAACGAACTTCTCATGTCCCAAAGCCTTCGTTAATATGTCCGCTACCTGCTGATCAGTTCCACAGTATTTCAGGCTCACTTGATGACTTGCAACCATATCACGAATAAAATGATGCTTCAACTCTATATGTTTCGACCTCCCATGAAGAATCGGATTTTTAGACAAGTTAATGGTAGACCGATTATCGCAGTAAATGGTGGTAGGAGAATCAGAAGCAAACCCCAGATCAGAGAAAATTCTCCTAAGCCATATGGCCTGACAAGTGGCTGCAGTAGAGGCTATGTATTCCGCTTCCGAACTTGATAACGCCACCGTATGTTGTTTCTTAGAGCTCCACATGACAACACCACTTCCAAGAGAAAACACGTTTGCTGAGATACTTTTCCTATCGTCAACACTGCTTGCCCAATCACTGTCAGTGAACCCTACCAACTTCACTTCCGTATTTCCAGCATACCATACACCAAACCCAATGGTACCACTAACGTACCTGAGAATCCTTCTTGCTGCTCCAAAATGAAGTTTGGAAGGTTCTTGCATGAAACAAGAAATCAGGCTCACAGAATAAGCCAAGTCCGGTCTAGTATGAGTAAGGTAGATGAGTCCACCCACCAAGCTTCAAAACTTCACCTCATCAACCTTATCAGCTTTGTCATTTCTTTGGAGTTTCTCATTAGAATTCATAGGAGTAGCCTCTGCTTTACAATTCAACATCCCAAACTTAATCAGTAGGTTTTTTGCATATTTCTCTTGTGAGAGAAATACCGCTTCATTATTCTGCTTCACTTCAAGACCTAAAAAGAACTTTAGCTTCCCCATGTCGGACATTTCAAATTCTTTCTCCATCCCCTCTTTAAATTCTGCTGTAAGCTTGGCACATGAACTTGTATATATGATGTCATCGACATATAAACAAACAAAAATAACTTTGTTGCCGTCCCCTCTCTTTATGTATAAAGTAGGCTCATTAAGGCTACAAACATACCCATGATCCGTAAAGTACCTGTCAATACGAGAGTACCAAGCCCTTGGAGCTTGTTTTAGACCATTCAAAGCTTTCTTTAAACGATACACTTTCTTCTTGTCCCCCTTTTTTTCGAACCCTTCAGGTTGCTGAACGTAAATTTCTTCCGATAACTCACCGTTTAAAAACGCCATTTTGACGTCTAGTTGATAGAGAGGCCATCCACACTGAGCTGCTACTGCGATCACAACTCGAATAGTTTCAAATCTGACGACAGGCGCAAACGTCTCTTGGTAATCAATTCCTGGTTGTTGGGAATACCCTTTCACGGCCAACCGAGCCTTATGTCGCATGATGTTACCGTCGGCACCCACTTTTGTCTTGTAGAGCCACTTGAGTCCAACAGCTTTCCTTCCTGGCGGCAAGTTAACGAGCTCCCGAGTGTTGTGTTTTTCAATAGCCTCGAGTTCAGCAAGCATCGCGGTTTGCCATTCTTGTTGCATGGCTGCTTCAGAAACCGTGGTTGGGTCTGAGATGTTTAAGGCAAAGAGTTGGTTTTCCTCGTCGGACAAACCCTCCCCCGTTTGGTAGTCTCTCATCCATAAAGGAGCTTTTGAAGTTCTTTTGGAGGATTCAAGAAAAGTCGGACCTGGGTTAATTAGAGTGGAAGTATTTGGTGATGGAGATGATATATTTTGGGTAGTAGGTGAGGCATTAGTTTGATATGAGGAGGTACTAGATGATAATTCATATGAGTTAGAGGTACGGATAGATGAGGGTGTAGTCACCTCATGAGTGGGGTTGGTTGAGGTGTCATTTTCTTATACATGGGAGGTATCAATTAAGGGAACAGGGAATGGGTCAATGTATGGTAATTTAGAAGACACCTTTTCAGAAGAATCTTTAGCATTCCAATCCCATTTTGTCTCTTCCAAGAACACCACATCTCTCTTTATTTGAAATTGTTTCGTGACCGGGTTATGGTTACTGTAACCTTTACTGTTTGAAGCATACCCTATGAAAATAGACTTTTGTGATCTGTCATCCAGCTTTTTTCTGAATTGTGAGGGTACGAGACCAAAAACAATGCATCTAAAGACTTTTAAATGTTAGACATTTGGTTTCCTCCCACTCCAAGCTTCAAGAGGAGTTTTATTTTACACAGCCATTGTGGGTGCATGATTTATGAGATACACTGCTGTGGCCACACCTTCTGCCCATAAATAGTTAGGCAAGTCTTTCTCTTTCAGCATGCTATGTGTCATGCCCATGATGGTGCGATTTTTTCTTTCAACTACCCCATTGTGCTCAGGGGTATATGGTACGGTGAGCTCTCTCTTAATGCCATTTGCTTCACAGTAGCTATCAAAGTCTTTGGAGAAAAATTCTCCTACCCTGTCAGTTCTTAAGACTTTAATAGCACATTCACTTTCTTTTTCGACCATTGTTTTGGAAACTTTGAATTTTTCGAAAGATTGTGATTTGTTTGACAGAAAATATACCCAACACATCCTCATGAAATCATCAATAAACAATAAATAATAGAGACTCCCAACCAAGCTAGTTACTTGCATTTCCCCACACAAATCAGCATGCACTAGCTCGAGTCGTTTTGTTGCCCTCCAAGATTTAGAATAATGAGGCAGTTTGTGTTGCTTTCCAAGTATACAACCTTCACAAGAGCTGGTTGTTTTGATAGGGGGAAGACCGCGAACCATGCCTTTATCAGAAAGGGTTTTAAGACCTTGAGGATGGAAGTGACCATACCTGAGATGCCACAAATGAGTAGTGGAGTTGCATGCAGTAGTCATCGCGGTTTGTTGGCTTTCAACCTTCGAAGCATCAAAAAGAAACATGTTGTTATTAGCAAGCTTGATCCTCATCAGATCTGCACCGGTCTGTTTGCTCTTAATTACACATTGACCCTCATCGAACGTGAGTGCATATCCTTTTCTCATTAACTGCCCCACGCTCAGTAAATTATACTCCAATCGAGGAGCACAGTACACGTCATCTAGAAGCTTAAAGCTCCCCTTGCTCATGTTAATTCTGACTGTACCTTTCCCTGCTACTTGCAATTTCTTTTTGTCACCCAGATTTACTTCCAACGAGAAGGTCTCATCTAAGTGTGTGAAACTTTCTTTCAGCCCCGTCATATGGTTGGAACAGCCCGAATCGACGAACCAGAGGTTGTTGGGAACATCATTATCATCATGAGACATCATTAGCAAGAAGGGTTCTTCTTCATATGCACTTGGTTCATTCACTTGGGCCAAGAACAAGTGTTGATCTTCATCGGTGTCTTGTGGCTGGGCTTCATCGGTTGCCACTTGAGCTTGAGCATCTTCATTGTACCAGCAATCACGCTGTACATGGCCAAACCGATTGCACACGTAACATTGTGGCCCTTTGTTGCGGTCAGAGTTCCGACCACGACCCCTTACTCTTGTTGTTCCTCGTCCCCTACAACGTGGTGACGATCTACGAGCAATATTCTGGAACACTTGTAAGGCCTATTCTTTATTCTTTTCAATCACAACAGATTTCTGGCTGTTCAGTCAAGCTTCTTGGGACTGTAAAGATCCCATCAGCTTGACGGGGGTAAGTTTAGAGAGGTCGTATGATACTTCTATTGAAGGTACAATGTAATCAAACTTCGATGTAAGGCTACGTAATACCTTCTCGACAATAGTTTGATCAGAAATCTCCATACCGTATGATCGTTGTTGGCTCACATTCCCCATAACCCTCGAAAAATAATCACCGATATGCTCATCCTCATTCATGCAGAGGTTCTCGAAGTCTCTACGTAACCCCTGCAGCTTTATTGCTTTCACCTGATCGTCCCCTTGGAACTCCATCTTTAAAATATCCCACGTTTCTTTTATGGTACTGGCAACAGCAATTCTTGAAAACAACTGATCATGAACTGCTTGTTGAATTATGGCCATTGCATGTGCATCTTTTTTCACTGTTGTTTTAACCCGACTTTGGTCGGTGTCTGCCATATTCACACCGGTCTCCACTAGATCCCATAGATCTCGTGACCGGAGGATGGTTTTCATCCAAATAATCCAATACTCGTACCCGTCTCCTTTGAAAATAGGGATCGGTGTGGGCTGCGTAGGTAAAGCACTCGTAGGTTCTGCCATTGGTAGGGTTTGGACTATTTGAGCGAGATGTACTGGCTCTGATACCAGTTACGGTTCAGAAGCTAGTATCCAGAAACACAAAATAGAACAGAAAATAATGATTGCTTTCAATTGAGAAGATATATTGCTTTTGGAACTGATAATAAAAATGACAGAAACAAGGAATATAAATACTGAATGGAAACTAACAAATAAAGTTAGAAACTAGGAAATAACAACTGCACGTCTAGAGACTTTTATTCCATGATCTTCCGAAAGACTAGCTCAATCTCCACAATTCTTGTTGACTCTTTCAATCCACGTTTAGCCACTTTTTGTGTTTGAAGTATTTTCATCATGTACAAATTGAAGGAGCATTAAACCTTCGATTGATGGAACATTGAAGGAGTGTAATGTAGAGATGAGAAATTGAATGGTCCTTGAGTTCCAGGTCGGACCGGGATACGGCAACCTTCCAGTTGGATCGGTGGTACCCTGGTTCTCGTTTCCTGAAAAGTCGAAAGCACATACCCGTAATAAACACCAAGTCTTGCATCGATGCTTTAGAAGTTTCATACTTTCATCTACCTCTCGACTTCTCCTTCCCCCTATCAGTTCATTTACAGGCCTATCTCCACTTCTTCTTTTCATCTTATCATAAAGTTCATTTTTTAAAGAAAATAGAAAGAAGATAACCAAGTAAATCAAACAAAAAAATAACTTTTCATCTGACACATGTTTATAAATATAGCGTTAAATTGTTAAAAGTTTAAAAGATATTGAATACTTTATTGTAGTAGCCAACATTACAATTAATGTTAATATATTTAAAAATTTATGGTACTTTATATTATTTTAATGAATTTGGTTGCAGTTTTAATTTAGTTAAACAAATTATATGCTTATTATTGTTGAAAAGAATGTAGTATTTTAACTGAAAGAAATTTTTATTTTGTAAATATTTTTTTTGTATGCTTCTTCATTTTATTATTGATTATAATATATTATCCGGTTATTGAATCCAGTTCGACAGGTCTAATCGGTCCAACCAGTAAACTAGTAAAGAGAACGGTTTGTTGTCCTATCCGCTTCTGAAAACATTAATTTAATCTAAAAAGCCTAAGAATGATCGTGGCTTAATACTTGTCCTTCTATTGTTTTAAAGAGAATCAGAACGCCCAAAAACTCCCTGGTTGGACTAACCGGCGATTTACAACAAGCTTTTCTTAAATGCATTTTGGTCATTGTGTCAAATACGTCAGTTTAATGTGTCTTATACATTTATTGTGTCTAATATCAGTTCATTGTGTCATATATTTTATATTATTTGTTATGTATATTAATCATCGTGTTTTACATTTTAGATCATTTTGTGTTATTTTTGTCATTGTTTTTATAGATTATAAGCTTGTTATCTATCATTGTGTTTTACAATTAGAAGACACAATGATATACTTTCACCAATCTAGTTTTCAATGCGTTTGGTTGGAAGAATGGAATTGAATGGA
>BJCN01001559.1:0-11573 GCA_018326445.1 Flaveria brownii | reverse complement strand
CATATTTCTCCTTTCAGCAAACACCATTCTGTTGAGGAGTTCTGGGAGCACTATATTGTCTGGTGATCTCCTTAGAATCACAGAATGAATCAAGAACTTGATTCTTGAATTCAGTCCCTTGGTCACTTCTTAATATTTTCACCTTATGATCTATCTGGTTCTTAATTTTAAGAATAAACTCCTTAGAATCACAGAATGAATCAAGAACTTGATTCTTGAATTCAGTCCCTTGGTCACTTTTTAATATTTTCACCTTATGATCTATCTGGTTCTTAATTTTAAGAATAAAAGATTTTAAAATTTCAGCAGCTTCATCCTTAGTTCTTAAAAAGAAAACCCATGTATATCTAGTGAAGTCATCAACAATCACAAGGCAGAATAATTTCCTTCCAATGCTCATTATACTTGTAGGACCAAAGAGATCCATGTGTAACAAGTGTAATGGAGTGGTGATAGAGTTCACATCTTTGGATTTATGAGCAACCTTGTGTTGTTTTCCTTTCAGGCAAACAACACAATTATCCTTACAAATAAATTCCTTTTTAGGCACTCCATGTACCAAGTTATTTTTGACCAGCTTGTTCATGGTCTTAAAATTAACATGGCGCATTCTCTTATGCCATAGAGTTGACTCATCACCGTTTGCTTTGGAAAGAAAGCATGATGCTTCACCTAGTGAGGAATCATTATTCATATCAAGCTTGTACATAACCCCTTTTCTGGGGGATCTAAGAAGCACCAATTCCTGAGGAATTGTCATCCCAGTTTGAGGATAATGCACTCATGTTCTGTGAAAAGCATGTGCTGCTTTTGGTCACAGAATTGAAAAACACTTAACAGGTTGTGTTCAAGCTGTTTGACAAAGTTTACTTTGTCAATTTTAAACTTACCATTGGATACATTTCCCCTGCCAGAAATGTATCCACCAGCTTCACCTCCACTCTGAACAGGACCTCCATCAAAATGTTGAAATTGTTGAAGAAGAAATCTGTTCCCTGTCATGTGCCTTGAGCATCCATTGTCTACAATCCAGAAGTTTCCATTTTTGTCAAGTGGATGTCCCTGCACATTAGGTGAAAAATTTAGGTGCTATTGGAAACCCAAGCCTTGTTGGTCTTGGGTTCTTCCAATGATGATAGAATTGAACCAAAATGTGGACATGAGGGTTCAATTGTGGTTTTGGAAGAAGAGGTTGAGGCTGTAGTTTCTTCTTTAATCTTCCATTCCATCCTTTGGTTGATCAGCAAAGATAAGCTTGATGAAGCTTGAGCAGCAGAGCTTTCTTCCGAAGCTTCTTTCCTTTCAGATGAAGCTTTCACAACCTATTTTCCAAAGAAGTCTTTACTTCGAAAGGTCTCAAAGGAATTTTCTTGTTCTTCAGAATTTTCATTGTCTTTACTTCCGAAGCTAATTTTCCTTCGGAAGAATGATTTTCTTCCGAAAGTAGTTTGGCTTCGGAAGTAAGTTTTCCTTTTCTTATTGTTTGAACCATGTGATAAGGTCCAAATAAGAAACCTTCTTTGACTTCTTCTTTCTTAACATTATTTGCATAATGTGTGCTTGCAGGATTGTAATAACAATCTTTAGCCATGTGGTTATGCAAACCACACATTATGCATGCAGTGTTGCTCTTCAAGGGATGTCCAGACTGTTGTTTCTTGCACTTCTCAACAGTCTTCCCCTTAAGTTTCTAATCCTTCAGCTGGATAGGATTGCTGGTACTGCATTCCTTTCCTAGATCAGATTATCCTACCACCTGGAATCCTACTGAGATAAACACACCATTTTGATTTGGGTCTATCTTCAGCTTGGATTCGGCTACTTTCTTAGCAGTTTTCCTAGCTTCCTTGACTTCATTTCTTTTAGCTTTGGTGGTCAAGGGTTATTCATGACAGGTGAGGATCGAGTTTTCTGCCTGATCCTCTCCTGTATTGGTCTCCATACTTGCATCATTCTTCTTTTCATAAGATAATGGGTCAACAGATGGAACCTCTTGCTTTTCAGTACCACATTTTGGTTGTCTTATAGACTCATAAGAATATGGTGGAGCAATTTCATTGGTTCCCAACCCCTCTTTGTTTTGATAACATATTTTTGAGTGACTGGATGATGCAAGGATGGTTTGGAAGTTATGCTCTTTAATAGCATACTTCTCTGCTTTAGCCTTAGCTATAACTATCTGGGCTTGAGCCTCAGTTAACTTGGAAATTAAATCTTTGATTTGAGTCCTATAATTTGTTTGTTCATGCTTTAAAGAGGACACGGTTCTTTCTAACTTTTCAATTTTAATTTTATAGTCAGATTCAACCCTTTTAAATTAAGATTTTAAAATGTTTTCAAATTTGATTTCCATGTTATAATCCTGATACAGTTTGACTTTAGCAATACAAGCTGGAGTACAAAGATGTTCATATACCTTGCTATCATCAGTTTCAGTCATGAGTGCTTGAGCATGATTCACTTCTTGCACCATAAAGCTCCAGTCAACTTCTTAAGCTACAGCAACGGTTTGTTGTTCAGTTGATGCAGCTTTATGTGTGGTAGAAGATATGGAGGCTTGAGTGGCTCCTGGGTTGAATTTTGGAGCTCTGCATTCCCTGGTAAAGTGACCAAGTTGATTACAATTGTAACACTTGGCCTTGCTCTTGTCAAACCCAAATTTGCTGTTGGTTGGGTTCTGAGGGAACTGCCTTCCAGTTCTTTTAAAGAACTTCTTTGCTCTATAAGTCAGTAGTGCCATTTGTTGAACTATATCCATGTATTCAACATCATTAGGACTAAAGCATTCTAGATCTTCAAAGCAAAACCCAAAATCACTAGAATGCTCATTTCCTGAAACAAATGCACAATTGTCCGGGAAGGGACTTGATTGAGCCTGTTGAGACTTTGGTGTTTCAGGAAAAGTGATGTATGGACTAGAAGAACAAGGTTGCTGCTGGGAGTAAGTCAGATACCTTTGGGACTAGGGGTTTCTTGATCCTTCAGCAACAACTAGAGCATTGCTAGTGGAAGGACCAAAAATTCTGTTATCTGATGGCCTTTCTGAGTCTCCATCTCTACATGGTATCCATCAAGAATACCAAATAGTCCAGTCATTGTGAGAGGTTTAAGTTCTCTGTTCTCTTGATAAAGAAACAGTATAAAGTCCACTCTTGAGGAAGTGCACTCATGAACTTCCTTGTTAGGTCTCTTTTCTCAAGAGAAACTCCAGCTGACTGAAGTGATAAGATAAGATCCATGTACCTGAAATATTGTTGGCTAAGAGTTTCTCCAGTAATATAGGTAAAGTTTTCAAATTGTTGCTTCATGGAGCCTTTCTTGGAGTCATTAGAACTAGAGTACATCTGAGTCAAAGTATTGGGATGGTAAGATCTCACAATCAAGAGCCTGGATGCTCTGATACCAATTGTAGGATCATTACAAGTCACTTGACACAATGGTTCTCTCTTAAACTCACTTGATTTCACTCAAATGATGAAACAGAATCTTCTAAGAGTTGATAGTAATCTATTAAGTAAGCAAGACACAAGAATAAGTTTTTCAAGATACTTGTATATATTAATTCTCAACTCAAAGATTACAAGACTCTTACAAGCATACTCTAATGAGCTTACAATGAGAACTATGTATACTATTATCTATAGCCGGTTATACTTGGAAAACCAGCTGAAAAATACATCTAGACAAAATACTACAGATGCTAGCAGTATGTAAATTAAGATAAAGTATTATCCTAGTATTAGGTAATCATGACAAGTCCATGACTTACCTTTTATCACCAAGTATAGTAACTGTACTAATCTATGATGGATGAACAGTGGATAAAGTAAGGTCAAACATAACCGCATGGAAAAGTTCCATGTAGTCTGTCAGTGTAGCAGTTGACTGACAGATACCTTACTTTATCAGCCTTTCGCAGTTGTTACTTCCGAAAGTAAGTATACTTCCGAAGACATAAAGTCTTCTGAAGGTACTTTGTCTTTGGAAGGAACAACTCATTCGAATCAGTTGCTTCCGGTCTTTGTCTTCTTTATACTTCGGAAGAGTAAACTTAGTCTCGGAAGACTAAGTCTCTCTTCGGAAGTTCTTCTACTTTTGACTTCGAAAGGTGGTGAACTTGTCTTCGGAAGTGTAGCTTTGTCTTCGGAAGTCTTCATACATTGTACCAAAATTAAGTTTAAATGCTTGTTTTGGTTGCACCAGCCTTATTAGCCCCAACAACTGCTCAAAGAATTTGCGTGGCATTATTGTTCAAAGCATTCGTATTTGTGTTGTTGTTCAAAGTATTTGTATTACTAAGCATTTGTGTGTACAGTTCAAATCATTTCTGTTGTTGTTCAAAGCATTCACATTACTTTTCAAAGCATTGGCATTTGTGTTACTGTTCAAAGGATTCGCATTAGTGTTCAAAGCATTTGTTTGTACTATTCACACATCCACATTAGTGTTACTGTTCAAAACATTTGTGTGTAATGTTCAAAGCATTTGTGTGTACTACTAAAAGCATTTATGTTACTGTCCAAAGCATTCACATTAGTGTTACTGTTTGAAGCATTTGTGTTACTATTCAAAGCATTTTGTTAATGTTACCTCGCATTGACTACGTGTTGGTCATCTCCATTATGTGCCCGTATTAGTTTTTCACCCGCATTTGTTAACTCACCCGTATTCACTATTATCTGCATTAGTGGACACTTAGAATAGTTTCATCATGAATTTTATTAAGCGTTGGCTAAGAGTTGACTAAGTGTTAATGCTTCTTTAATATGCAGTTCTCATGCATTGGTTTGTACAAATGTGTTACCAAATATTCTATGTTACGTAATGATATGAGAGATAACTTTTAAAGTATTATCTATAGCAAAGTGGATCAATTAACAATGAAAACAAAATGATAGTGGAACCTAATAAATGTTATACGAGCTCTAATGATGAAGAAAAGTCTTGTAAGCACAAAGGGACTTCACTTATGTGAGTCAAAATATGGACCCTTATTAATAAGCAGGCTACATGCCTTACAGTGAAGGCTAACTGTCAGGGGTTAGCTACCACTTTATATGTGCACCGGTAGGGTTTGATGTTTTTTGTCAACCATATGTCTAGGCACTTGTTTTTATCAAATTTAGTTTATAGAAGAGAAAAGATAATGAATGAAAAGAAGAACATTAATACGATAAACGTTATGAAAGTTGATTAGACTGATATCAATGTTTAAATGTGTTTTCATAAAGGAAGTTAATACTATACTTTCTATATATTATAGAAACTAAAACTCACTTAACAACGCTGACTCTGTATGCATATTAGTTAGAAGGAAGCGATGGATCCTAATGATGGAACCTGAGGATAACATGGGGAATAAGGGAATTTTAATTTGAGACTGGTATAATATTTACGATTTGATATTTTAATTTGAGAAAACTATTTTAATAATCAACTATGAGCATTCGTGAAAAGGAAGCCTTACAACTAAATACGTAAAGAATAAGAAGCTAGTACTTGATTTGGCTTGAGCTTTATACAGGGTCTGAGAAGATGAAACCATTTCATGATTCGATAAACACTATTATTATTAGTTTATTCATAAGGAATCAATCAATTCCATTGAATTCGGGAGAAAAAGTGGAATATTTTAGTTTTTTACAAAGACATGAACACCAAGTGGGGCTGACAGCCTAAAAGCATTTTATAATTACGTGAGTGTGAATCCTTAAATTATATGGATAGTTTTGAGTGGTTGTGAGTGGAGGAGAGAGAAAATGTTACTGTTATCTGTAAATTTAAGAATTCATTGTTTAGCCCTTATAAATTTTTTAATATTTTTAAAAGTGCTTGTGAGTGAAGGAGAGAGAAAAGGTAATGAAAAAGGTATAAAAATATATTATTTAATTGAAATAAGAGAAAAAAAAATAATTTTTAGTGTAATTATATAAATAAAGATAAGGAATGAATGCTCTAAGATAAAAAAAAGTAGTGGTAAAGAAAAATAAAAAAAATGAAAAAAAGATTGGTGAGCCCGTGACGTTATCTGATGGGACACTGAGGTGTGAGCGGGGTTTGGGTTTTTGTTAATCTTTCTCCTTGTGAGCATCAAGTGCCATCTCTGCCTACTTACTTCAATCGTCCCGGACAACCTAAGTTTTCACTTCAGGTTTGAGTTTCTAACGTCAATGTCAAATTGAATTTTTTGAAATCTTATATAGGAAACTTAATTCCCTAATCGGCATCTCGATGTTCAGTAACTTTATGTTTTTTCTTGGTTTTCCCGCTTCAAGTTCTTACTTTATTAGGGTTTAGGTTGTTTGAAGATGTTCCATTACAGAAATTATTACTTGAGTTTGAATGATTGACCCTTTCTCTCCTAAATTTGAGATCTTTGTTAGTTATCTGATGGTTTTCCATCTAGGATTAAGTTCCCAAATTTCTGTCTGATGCTGGGAGGGTATTCAGGAAGGATATGATTAACATTATTTTCTGCTTGTGTTTCGGATTTTTTTGGGTGGTTTGTGTAAAATGTTATTTTTGGATGCTTGTATTTTTAATTTTTATGCAAGGATGTTGTAACCTAGTATGTTCAGTTTTGATTATTTAGGGGAGCACGGTGCACCTGCTGTAACAAAAGTTTTAAACATCAGGATGGGGATATGCATCTCAAAGGTGAGTGTTCCTTCTGATTAACTCAACATAGATGGGAAGACTGTGCATGTGTCATCTAGAACACCCTAGTTTCTTCTATTCTCAGTTTGTAATTTTCATGCACCTACACCTCTTCTGAATTACGTGCTCCACTTTTACCACAAGTTTATGAGATCATTTGGATATTATATATGCAGCTTAAGAGATCATTTGGATTTTACAAGTAGTAAAATGATTCCAATTTATTATGTTTGATGTATAAAAGGTTACATGGTTGCATATGTTGCTTACTGGTTAAGACATACTATTCTTAAATAATGTAGCAGAAGTGTCTATGCTAAGTCAGATTCATAGCTACACAGAATGACAGAAACTACTATGATTAATCACCAGATTTCTTATACATATTGTGATTTGATTCTGGAGAAATGAAGGGACACCTCTTCATGGACTCTATAAAGACTTTGGGTGCACATGGATAATCTGAATAGAAAGGCTCGCCAATGTAGAAATAAATGGAAGATTTTTCGATGGTAGACCCTTTACTATAATCTGTGCTCCACTCTGGGGTGTTGAGTGCTGCGTTGGATGAGGTTGCTAAGGGATCATCACCATCCAATGATTTGTAGTTTCTAGCAGTGTGTTTCCAGGGGTCCCTGAGAGGTTGTACTTGACAAATTTGGTAAATAAGCATGCAAATGTCTGCAGAAATCTTACAAGTTTAATAGATATCATAGAATAAATATTGTAGTGGAAATCACTTTAAAGTGAAAGTTGCCCATCACTGAATATCGGCCTAACATAAGCATATGCAGGCTGTATGATATCTTGAGACATACCTAGAAGTCTAGACAAAGGATTCAAAACAAGTTGATGTTTTTGGGGGGAGGAGGAATGAAGGAACTTGGAGTAGATGAGTAGTAGACAGAAATAAATGACCTCAATGCGGAAATTAAGGGTGCTTGACACTTAACTCCCTAGAGCCCTTTTGTTTGGGAGCAAGTGACCTAAATTTTGCTCCATGGACACGTTATAAAGGTACCAAAAAACCCACTGAACTGGCTGTGACTTTGAGTGAGACTTATAGGGAACGTTGGATTTTTAAGAGAATATAATGTGATATGCTTAGAATGATACGGATCCAAGGGGACAAGGGCTAAGCTAAATGGGCTAAGACAAGGCTTAGTATAGCTAGTGCTAGCTTCTATACAGTTAGTTAATCACGCAGCTCTAAGGATACACATCCTAATACAAGTACATTTATAGGGATGGTTACCAATGCATGCTGCTGTAGTTTAAGGTCCTGAACATGACATGTTTCGTGTTTGTTATTAAAGTCTGCTTTTAGTCAGATATTTTTGCCCTCTTTATGGCCAAAAAAACTATAAGTTCGGGTTTGCCCTAAGTTCTTTCCTGGTGAGTATAGGTTGTAGGAGTATGCACAATGCCAAAATTGTTTTCACTATGAAGAAAGAATTTCAGTGAAACACTGATTTATAAGCAACCTTAGTTGACAACAATAGTGTTAATTATATGTATGGGTGTTCCCAGTTGGTGTTTGTTACCCAAACTGGAAATTAATTTCAATTGGTAACCTATCATATCTGTTATTTTTTTCTTGAACCCAGAAACTAGTTAACCTGTAAATCTGTTTTTGGTTTGGTTACACAGTTAACCAATTAATTGTTTTTTCTTTATGAATATATGTCCAACTTTTGATTATACAAAGTTATTAACTAAAACAAATACTTTCTGACTCTCCAAATCAGGAAACAACTTGCACCTCATAAAATTTTCAGACATCATAAAAATTTATGTTCATATTAAACATTTTGGAAGAAAACATGCTTTTTAGTATATTTCATCTAACTAGAAAACATACAAAACAAAACAAAGTTATATAATAAAAATAAAACTTCTAATTCTTTAATTTGTTTAATTCAAAAGGCTATCGTATATGATAAAGATAGTAAAAAAGAAAGAATTTGATATTCTTTTTTTTAAACAGTGATGCTGAAATACTTTGAGACTCAAATTATTTAGTTTTTCTGTACTACAATACAGTGAGCCAAGTTCCTGACCATGACTATCAAAGTTGGTGGGCGTAAGCCACTTATACCATATTTTTGCTAAATGTATATTTGTATTACGATACAAAAGTCAATTTGAAAAAAAATAGATGAGATTTACTGTTAGTCTAAACCTCAAATATTCGGTGATATTAACTGACTATGTAGTTTCATGCACCTATTAATTCAGAATCATGATGACGAAGATGAGTCTGATCATCATGCTGAATTTGCTGGAGGTAATGTGACACTCATCACTACTAAGGATGCTTGGGATCAAAAGCTGTTAGAAGCAAAGAAGGAACATAAAATAGTAATTCATTGCTCAAACTCAAATTTATTACAAATTACATTTTAACGTTCATGGTAAATTGTCACATTTTGATATTATAAACTAGTTCGTGCTATATGTTTGTTGCATTACAGGTGATTGCCAACTTCAGTGCAGCCTGGTGTGGGCCATGTAGAATGATTGCACCGTACTACATTGAGCTATCACTGGAATACCCTGCTCTTATGTTTCTATCAGTGGACGTTGATGAATTACCAGTAAGTCACCCTTCTCCCTTCTTTAGTCCTATAATTTAATAGCTTGAATTTTAAATATCTGTTTAAAATTGAATAATGAATGTTCAACATCATAACTAATCCACAGATGAATGCACATTGTATACAACAATTTCTCTTCTAAGTTGTCAATAATTTAATGATTTTTCATAATAAAGTAAAATATTGTTTCTTTTACAGTATATATATTTCAGGGTTTATTACATAAAATGAACATTGCAATCTTTTGGTGATATAACAAGAAAATGGGTAGTCCCATGGGTTGTAGTCCAGAGTCAAAATACTTCTCGGAAAAGACCAGGGTTCAAATCTTGACATGTGGTAGATTAAGAACGGATGTAGTTTAGGAGTAGGAGTAGACAAGTGTGAGAGACACCGTTCTTAGAAAAAATTGAAAACCGGTAAGCAAGTCAAAATACTGAGTTGTCATATGTCTTTTCTTGGTTATTTGGTAACTTATTTGTTTAAGATTGCTGGATTTGGCCAAGATGCTGAGTAAGCAGGGCAAATGCTAGTTGGCATGGTGATGTGGTGTTTAAAAATGCCAAATGATCAAGAAAACGATCATCACCGTGCAGACTCAGCATGAGTTTTATTCAGATGCCCCAAATGGGTCTAAAGCCATCTTTTAATGACTCTGGGCACAAAGCTTAGTAAATACCCCCAAATAGGACAAATTAGAAAGTACGCAAATATTTTATGTAAGAACCTGATATAAGAATAAATAAACCGCCCTCACATATAAGAATATGATAACTGAAGATGCATTGATGTATGTGTATATATGTAGGGGTGCTTTCAATACGGAACTAATTTAAATACATAGTGCTAATCGCAAGTGAGAGAGAAAGAGAGACTGTTATGTGGTTATATTAAGCAATACGTGAATTTGTTTTTGTGGTTTTGTAGTTTTATACTTAAGATTGGTTAAGAACGGTCTCTCTCTCTGTGTGTGTGTTTTATATCTATACTATATTATAATACATTTGAGGATGAGATTGTGTTTTTACATTAACTTCTAAGAATGTAAGGGGGTAAAGTTTTCTGTTATTAATTTAATTACTTTAATTACTTTGTACATACATACCAATTATGTGATTACCAATGTTGATTTTTAATTTTAACTTTCTCCATGATTTTTAAATGGCTATAAAATTTCATAAGTTATTATAATTTTAAAAAGTTATTCCAAAAAATGAGTATTATATTCACTCTAATTCGAGTATATTATTTCTATTTTATTTTTTTCAATTTAGGAATTTTACTTGTATTTTCTGAAGCATCCCTCTAGTATTACACAATACATAGAACATTCAATGATTAATTGATTACCTTGGTAGTAGCTTAACAAAAAGATTTTTGACCCTCTCTCTTTTGCCTAAAATGCCTTAGAATAATAGGAAAACAGACTAGTAGCTTCCCAATTTAAAAAGAGAACTAAACTAAAATAAAAGTCACTGAATCTGATGAAGATGTTTAAATGTCTTAGCTATGATTTATCTACAACTTATAATATTTTTACCGTTTGTGAAATTTCTGAATTGCCTAGAACTATGACTTGGTTAAAAGTGTGATTCTGGAAATTATGTTATTGTAGTGATATTCAAATATATTTTTTGACCAAGTTGATGTAGGATTAAATTTAAAGTGGACGCCAGGTATTTATTTTGGGTGTTAATGTAGGAATTTAGCTCACAATGGGATATAAAAGCTACACCAACGTTCTTCTTCCTAAAAGGCGGAGAGCAAAAGGATCGGCTTGTGGGAGCCAACAAGCCGGAGCTCCTAAAAAAGATAAGAGGTATTATGGAATCCGAGTCTCCTCCTCCTCGTCTTAATATGTAATATGTCGGTTGTTGTATATAACTCTCACTGGAATGATTTGTGTTTGTGTCAACATGTGCCACGAATATTGTATATTTGTATTGTTGGATTGGTGATGTGTACCTTTTGGGGAAGGCGAATTTTAAAGAAAAGACAAGAGATAACTAACCACAACATCATATTCATTGTAATCCAAAAACAATACACTTGACCTATTTATAGAAAATAAAGGAAGTGACTACTTACCACTACTACCATTACTAAAACTGAAGACCAGGTAGCTGAACCACTAACAATTACAGACCTAAAAACCTGAGAGTGTTCAATTTCTACTACCATCACTAAACTACTACCGATTAGAGTTGCACAAAAAAACCGGGTTCTCGACCCGACCCGGTGAACCGGCCCGAACCCGAACCGGTTTGGAACAGGCTATAAGCCAAACCGGTTCAAACCCGGAAAAAACCGGCGGTTTGG